>OFHU01000680.1:0-159139 GCA_900245905.1 Lacerta viridis
CACCTCCACCCCATGGCCTGTCCGGGCGTCCACCCGCCGGCGCCACTATGGGGCTGCCCCACGCGAGCGGGACAGGGAAGCCCTGGGAGCCTGCGCTCGCTCGGCAGGTTGCCGCTGGAGCAGCAGCGCTGGCGGGATGGACTGCGCATGCCCGGATTTCTGCGCATGCTCAGTCTGCCGTGAGGCATGCGTCGTGAAGTCATGACGCATGTGTCAGGTCGCCCCGCCCCCAGGGGGTGCCTTGGCGCGGCAACGCTGCCCCGGGCACCCGAGAGGCTTCCTACGCCTCTGGCCTTGACTTTTTCAATGTTCTCTCCCTCTTGCTTCCACTTCTGGCTTTAGTTCTGTCAACACTCACCACCTGTGTTTCTTGTTAGAAGGAATGATCAGCTGACTCTTGGCTATGTCTGTTCATCAGCTATGAAATGTGATTGATCCCTGTGGCTCATAGCTATTGGCTCAGCAATCTGTTGCCAGCCCTATTATGTCCTCATAAAGGTACTACAAGAAAATTGTTGTGAGGCTAATAAAAACATACCAGATGTGCACTTGAAATTCACAGCCTCTGTAGGGCACAGCCTCAGTGATAACTTAAGGCAACCCTTAAGTTATCGCATAAGAAGCAGACAGATTATAGCTGGAATTTCACAGCTGATGTTTGAACACTTCTGAAAATGCATAAGTGCAGAGAGTCTATCTGATGAGCACCAAAGATTTTTTTTAAAAAAGTATTGCCTATTTAGCTCTGGAGAGAGGAGGGAGTGATTTATTTTATCAGCCGATACATCAGAGGAAGTAACACAGTAGGGGTGGAAGAGTAATTTAGGTTAAAGAAGCTTGAGTGTATGAGAACTAATGATTATAAATGGAACGTTAATTAATTTGGCTTGGAAATTAGGGAGGGAAGGATTTCATACAGTCACAGGAATCAAAAAGGAAATTTCTTACTAGAGTCGGATAGATTTATGGAAATTGTTGTTTTTGCTCTAACTGCTGGGACTGTAAGTGTCCCCCAACCAAAGATCCCTCCTGGCATGACCTTTGCAGAATGTCTGCTGCTTCTGTGCAGCTCCTTCCTACACTACGGAAGCAATGTCAGGAGACCCAACTTTGGGAGAGGCAGCAAGGCAGGGTGAGAAAACCGCCTTAGGTGGCAGGTGCTGGGCAAGGGGGCAAGGGGAGAGCATTCCCCTCTACTGCCTACACAGCCTAAATAATTTGGCTCTTATATGTAGAGCCACCATCTCACCTGTTCCTTAAGGGAGCAAAATGACTTGGACCAGTCCTAATGTGCAATGATGTAGGGGCAAATAACTATGCTGTGAACTCCTCAACCGTAGGTTGTCAAACTCACTTGTTACTGAAGCTGCCTGCTGCAAATATAACTTTATTCCAGCCTGTTTTAGTAGTTCACCTTTTAGTGGAATAGGGTTGGCCTTTTTATTCATGCTGACGGGTGAATACTTTGATTATTCTTATGGTATGTTCTATGTTATGAATTTTAAAGTTTGTAAAGTTTTTTCAGTACTTGAATATTTTGTAAGTTGCTCCTTTGAGGTATTTTGTAAAAATGATGAAAAATATTAATATTATTACTAACAGTAGCAATAGCAACAACTTGAGCAGAGACCCTAAGAGATATTCCTTTTTTTAAAATAAGAATTTATTAGGATTTTCAAACAGAAAAGAAAGAAAAAGAAAAAACAAGAAAAAAGAAAGAAAAATAAACATACAATACAAACAATTCAAAAGAACATCTTAAAACAAACAATGACTCGACAATACATATAATTATACATTTTCAAAATCACTTATTTTCATATTCATCTTAGGTGGACCTCCCCCAAAGCCCCCCCTTTTCTGATTTTCATTATTAAAAACGAACTTTGGCAATTTCTATTTTCATTTTTTTCCATTCTTAAAAAATAAAGAATTACTCACCCCCTATCTTCTATCAATCTAAATTATTTTCCAACCATTTTCATACAGAAGATAGTATTTTAATTTTTACTCCAATAATTCTAAGTACTATCACTAATCTAACAATACTTTACCTATCTAACAATACCTTACCTACTACCACATTTTCCATTCTAAGGCTATATCTTATTATTTATAAAAACACATTTAAATAATCAATTTAGAAATTATTCCGAGTTCACTATCTCCTTCTCTGGTACACAAATCGCTCAATCTGGTCGGTAAGTCCTCTAAAACAATCCTTTTTCAACACCAAATTATCTTATTTTCCTTTAAATAATCTTTCCTCACCCCACACCTTTTTTTTTAATTAAACAAATTACAAACTTACATATACATACACATATACATATACATACATACACATAAAACAAATACACATTAGACACACCTACACAAATAAATCTAATTTCATATACTTTTTCATCCAAATATTTTTATTTCACAAACTCTTTAAAAATATAATCTCATTCTAGCCTCCTGATCGCTTCAGTAAGGCTGAATTTGTTCATAATCTCTTCCTAGGGCTCCCACTTTTATTCTCTTCATTAAAATAAACATTAAACATGCTATCAATATGTATATTTTCAAGACTCAGCCCAAATGTTTTTCTTTTTCTATTCCTTTTTCCTCTGATTTCTTTTGTTTGTTTTTGTAGTAAGGCAGGAGCTATTTACAAGATTACAACTGTATTAGTGTTGCACCTTTTTTTTAGATATTGCATAAAGTCATTCCATTCCTTTTATGAATTTTTCCTTCGGATTGTCTTTTATTTTTCTCTGAAAGGTATGCCAGCTTCTATAAATTCTAACGTTTTATTAATCCAGTCCTTTTTACTGGGTACTATTGCACTTTTCCACTTTGAACCTATTAAATTTTTTGCCGCTGTTGAGGCATATAAGAAATTTTTTTTTCACCCTTTTTGGTATTTCTGGTGTTGTTATACCTATAAGGTAGGCGTCTGGTGTTTTTTGTAAATTTTTGAGTGTCACATATTATTTCTATTTCTGAGTGGATCTCGTTCCAGAAAGACTCTATCTTTTACATTCCCACCAGACAGTGGTACACAATTCCCCCACTTTCTTCGGCATCTCCAGCAGGTATTACTTTACATTTCCTATACATTTTGAAAGTTTGTGGGGGTGGTGATATGCCACCTATAAAAACATTTTTATCATATTTTCTCTGATTGAGTTGCAAGTGGTGAAACTCCAATTCACCTTCCATAGATTTTCCCATCTAGTTAACATAATGTTCTGTCCTATGTCCTGTGTCCAGTGTGTCATTGAGGCTTTAATTTGTCCTCCATAACCGTCCAGTCCAACAATATCCTGTTACGCTTTTGAGAGAGTTTTTGTTTTAGGGTTTAACACTTCCAATTGAAATTTAGAGGGTTCTTTCTCAAATCCTATTTTTACTGTCAACTTTGTATCTCTCAAAAAGTTGATTAATAGGTAAACCAATCCTGCAGCCAAAGATGGAGAAGCTCTATACACTCAGCAAAAAACAAGACCTGGAGCTGACTGTGGTTCAGATCATCAGCTTCTTATAGCAAAATTCCAGCTTAAACTGAAGAAAGTAGGAAAAACCACTGGGCCAGTAAAGATTCAATCTAAATCAAATTCCTTATGAATACACAGTTGAAGTGAAGAACAGGTTCAAGGATTTTAGATTTGGTGGATAGAGTACCTGAAGAACTGTGGATGGAGGCTCGTAACATTATACAGGAGACAAGCAACGAAAAACCATCCCAATGAAAAAGAAATGCAGAAAGCAAAGTGGCTGTCCAATGAGGCCTTACAAATAGCGGGGGGAGAGAAGACAAGCAAAATGCGAGGGAGATCATGAAATATACAGGAAATTGAATGCAGATTTCCAAAGAATAGCAAGGAGAAGATTAAGAGGGCCTTTCTAAACAAGCAATGCAAAGAAATAGAGGAAAATAACAGAATAGGAAAACCAGAGATTTGTTCAGAAAAATAGAAGATATGAAAGGAACATTTCGTACAAAGATTACCACAATTAAGGACAAAAGTGGAAAGGACCTAACAGAAGCAGAAGACATCAAGAAGAGGTGGCAAGAATACACAGAGGAATTATACCAGAAAGATATGGAGGTCTCATACACCCCAGGTAGTGTGGTTGCTGACCTTGAGCCAGACATCCTGGAGAGTGAAGTCAAATGGGCCTTAGAAAGCCTTGCTAACAACAAGGCCAGTGGAAGTGATGATATTCCAGCTGAACTATTTAAAATTTTAAAAGATGATGCTGTTAAGGTGCTACACTCAATATGCCAGCAAGTTTGGAAAACTCAGCAGTGGCCAGAGGATGGAGAAGATCAGTCTACATCCCAATCCCAAAGAAGGGCAGTGCCAAAGAATGCTCCAACTACCGCACAATTGCACTCATTTCACACGCTAGCAAGGTTATGCTTAAAATTCTACAAGGCAGGCTTAAGCAGTATGTGGACCGAGAACTCCCAGAAGTGCAAGCTGGATTTCGAAGGGGCAGAGGAACCAGAGACCAAATTGCAAACATGCGCTGGATTATGGAGAAAGCTAGAGAGTTCCAGAAAAACATCTACTTCTGCTTCATTGACTACGCAAAAGCATTTGACTGTGTCGACCACAGCAAACTATGGCAAGTTCTTAAAGAAATGGGAGTGCCGGATCACCTCATTTGTCTCCTGAGAAATCTCTATGTGGGACAAGAAGCTACAGTTAGAACTGGATATGGAACAACTGATTGGTTCAAAATTGGGAAAGGAGTACGACAAGGCTGTATATTGTCTCCCTGCTTATTTAACTTATATGCAGAATTCATCATGCGAAAGGCTGGACTGGATGAATCCCACCGGAATTAAGATTGCCGGAAAAAATATCAACAACCTCAGATATGCTGATGATACTACCTTGATGGCAGAAAGTGAGGAAGAATTAAAGAACCTTTTAATGAGGGTGAAAGAAGAGAGCGCAAAATATGGTCTGAAGCTCAACATCAAAAAAACTAAGATCATGGCCACTGGTCCCATCACCTCCTGGCAAATAGAAGGGGAAGAAATGGAGGCAGTGAGAGATTTCACTTTCTTGGGTTCCATGATCACTGCAGATGGTGACAGCAGTCACGAAATTAGAAGACGCCTGCTTCTTGGGAGAAAAGCAATGACAAACCTAGACAGCATCTTAAAAAGCAGAGACATCACCTTGCCGACAAAGGTCCGTATAGTTAAAGCTATGGTTTTCCCAGTAGTAATGTACGGAAGTGAGAGCTGGACCATAAAGAAGGCTGATCGCCGAAGAATTGATGCTTTTGAATTATGGTGCTGGAGGAGACTCTTGAGAGTCCCATGGACTGCAAGAAGATCAAACCTATCCATTCTCAAAGAAATCAGCCCTGAGTGCTCACTAGAAGGACAGATCCTGAAGTTGAGGCTCCAGTACTTTGGCCACCTCATGAGAAGAGAAGACTCCCTGGAAAAGACCCTGATGTTGGGAAAGATGGAGGGCACAAGGAGAAGGGGACGACAGAGGATGAGATGGTTGGACAGTGTTCTCGAAGCTACTAACATGAGTTTGGCCAAACTGCGAGAGGCAGTGAAGGATAGGCGTGCCTGGCGTGCTCTGGTCCATGGGGTCATGAAGAGTCGGACACGACTGAACGACTGAACAACAACAACAAACCAATCCTTTACTGTATTTTTTAAATTTTCATATGATTTTAGTTCTAATTTATTATCTCTTGTCTCCAATAAGTCTAGGTATGTTGGCCATTTGGTCGTTAAAGCACCGCATCTTCTCGCTTGGGCCTCTAATGGGGAGTTCCACCATGGCACACATTGTTCCAGTAGATGTTTGTGTTTTAACCAAACTTTCATTAAAGAGCCTCTTATGATATGGTTTGAGAAATCTTTGTGAATCTTATGCTTATCATAGTTTAGATATGCATGCCATCCGAATCTCAGATTGAATCCTTCTAGATCTAGCAATTCCAGGTTTTCAAGTCGGCACCACTCGGCTAACCAGGTAAGGCAGGTGGCATCATAGTACAAGATTATATCTGGCAAAGCCAGTCCTCCTCTTACTTTAGTATCAATCATATTAAGATGTTTAATTCTCGGTCGCTGGCCTTGCCATATATATCTCGCAATACCCCTCTGCCATTCCTTCAGCTTGTCTTCCCCCCCAAGTATTGGGATTGTCTGGAATAAGAACAAAAACTTAGGAAGCACCATCATTTTCACCGTTGCTACCCTCCCTAATAAAGACAATTTAAGTTTGCTCCATTTCTCCATGTTGTGTTTTATGATATTCCAAGTTGGAGTATAGTTATTCTGGAACAAGTCTATATTTTGGGGGGTAATCCACACTCCTAGATATTTAGCTTTCTGGCATACCTTTATGCCTGTAGTCTTTTCCAACAGCTCTATGTCCTTCTCTGTCATATTCTTTACAAGCATTTTTGTTTTTACTTTGTTTAGCTTGAATCCTGCCAGGCTTCCATATTCTTCTATGATTTCTATAGCCCTCGCTATACTTTCCTGCGGTGTTTCTGTTGTTAGGATCAGATCGTCCGCGAAGGCTTTTATTTTGTATGTTCTTCCCAGACTTTGGATTCCTGTAATTCCTGGGTCCTCTCTAAACTGATTATTCAGTATTTCCATCACCAGTATGAATATTAGGAGGGAGAGGGAACACCCCTGTCGGGTCCCTTTACATATTGGGAAGCTTCCTGTTGTAGTCCCGTTTATTATGAGGTTAGCTCTTTGTTCCTCATAGATGGCGCATATTCCTTTACAAAATGTATCTCCCATCTCCATCTGATTTATTAATTCCTTCATGAAGGCCCACGATATTTTGTCGAATGCCTTTTCTGCATTGAGAAGCATTATTGCCGCTGGTTTATTTATTTTATAACCCAGATATTCAATTATATTGATAATGTGCCTGACATTACTGTTTAGATGGCGTTTAGGTAAAAACCCTGTCCGATCTTTATGTATTGCTTCCTGAAGCACTTCTTTAAGCCTTTGAGCCATTATGTCTGCATAGATTTTATAATCTGTATTTAGAAGTGCGATGGGTCTGTAATTGGTCATCAAAGTAGGATCTGTTTCTGGTTTGGGTATTAGCGTGATAAAGCTATTCTTCCATGTGTTCGGTAATTTTCCCGTAGCCAAGCTCTCATTTATTGTATCTTGTAGAGGTGACGCTAGTATCTCTTCTAGTTTTTTATAGTACAGGGCTGTAAGTCCATTGGGGCCTGGGGATTTCCCTGGTTGTAATTTTCTATTGGCGTTGTGGATTTCCATTTCCGATACCGGTAGATTGAGATTTACCAATTTCTCCTTTGGCATCTCTTTTAGCTTATTCTTTTTTATGTACAAAGTAATCTTTTCTATATCCTCTTTTTCTTTTTTGTATAGGTCCGTGAAATAATCTATAAAGGATTTATTTATTTTCATCTGTTCTGTAATCCAATTCTCTCCTATTTTAATTTTGTTTATGATACGTTGGTTTTTCTTTTCCTTCAGTTGCCAGGCTAACAGTCTGCCTGGTCTATTTCCATGTTCGAAATATCTTTGTTTTGTGGACCTAATTTTCCATTCTATCTCTTCATTTAATATAATTTCATATTGGATCTGAAGGAATTTTATTTTATCCTTAATGGTCTCCTTTTCTGGATCTTTAAATAATTCTCTTTCCTGGTTTTTTATCTCTTCCCAGAGCTCTATTTTCTTTTTTTCCTTCATTTTTTTTTGGTAGGAGTTTTGCTGTATGAAAAAGCCCCTAAGGACGGCTTTGCTCGCCTCCCAGACGGTTTTAATATTAACTTCGGTACTAATATTTATCTGAAAGTATTCTTTCAATCTTCTTTTTGCCAATGATAGGATCTTATCGTCTTTCAGAAGGCTTTCATTCAATTTCCATCTCCTACCTCCTATCTGCCTACCTCTTATGATCAGTTGTATTAAGTTATGATCTGATAAAATATTGGGATGGATTTCTACTGTGCGAATCTCCCCCAGTAGCTCTTTTGTTGTCCAAATCGCATCTATTCTACCCGCAGATTTTTTTGAGTGAGAATAGTACGTGAACTCTTTATCAGAAGAATAGACCTATGATGTCAACCATTTGAAAGAAGGAATTGGGTAATCTACTTTGTTTCACATCCGCTTTTTTTTTTTTTGATCTATCTATTTTGGGCTCCACTACCCCATTAAAATCTCCCATCATGATAAGTTTCTCCCCTATATGTTCCTGTAATATCTCCTGTAATCCCTGGTAGAATTCTTTTTTCTTTTCATTTGGAGCATATATTCCGGTTAGAATCAATTTCTCTCCCTTAACTTGGATTTCTACCATCAATATTCTCCCTTGGTCGTCCCTGTACAAAAATTTTGGCTCAAGTTTTGAGTGTACATACATTACTACTCCTCTTTTCTTTTTGTTGTATGAAGCAATAAATTCTTGGCCCAGTTTTCCGTTCACTAACATTCTTTGATGGTTTGGTATGATGTGAGTTTCCTGTAGACATATGATGTCATTTTTTTGTTTTTCCAACACATGAAATATTTTATTCCTTTTCTTCTTCTCATTTAACCCATTTATGTTCCACGATGCTATTTTCAATTCCATCATTTATTTTTCATTTATTAATATAGTTTATTCAATAAAAAAGGTATGAATTAGTTGGATTCTTCTTCAACTAATTCTCCTACTTCTATTTCCTGTTGTATTCTATCACCAAAGTCCCCCTTATATGTTCTCCTGAATTTTTCCATGTCTTCACCTGACAAACATTTTTTTCTCATACCCTTATAAAAGAAGGATATCCCCTCTGGGAACTCCCATTTATGTTTTATGTCTTTTTTCTTTAGAGCTTCCACCAGAGGTTTATACACTTCTCTTTTTTTTAACAGTCTAAAAGGGATGATTTTATATATCACTATTTCTTTTCCCTGGATCACCATTTTTTTTCTTATTACTAGTTTGCAAGATTTTATTTCTTCTCTCCATTGTTCTGAAAGTAATAAAACAATCCGCTGGCCATTTATTCGCTTTTGCGGTTTTTGAGTTAGTTCTATATATGGATTCAATATTGGAAGCTATTTCTGATTCTTGCATTTGGCCAATTGGCCAGCACTGGGACTATTTTTCCCTCCAACGTCTCACCCATCTCTTCTACAATTCCTCTTAGACACAAAGTTTTCTCTTTTCTTTGCATCTGAAGCATCTGAAGCATGGCTTCCTGCTCCGCTTTTAGATCCACAACCTCCTTCTTTGTCTTATTGACCTCTTTTCTTATCTCTTTTCCCTCTCTAGCCAGTTTCTTTGTGGTTTCTTCCACACTATGCGTCTTCCCTTTTAGCTCTTGTACCATTGCACTCAGTTCTGTATTTTTCTGTGCCAGGTCCTCTACCTGTTTTGACAAAGATTCAGTGGCCATAACATTTTGATCTAATTTCCCCCCCATTTTTTGGAATTGTTCTTCATTTTTTTGTATTTTCTCCAATTTCCCATTTCAATTCCTGTTTTAAATCTAATATATCTTTTCTCAGATTTAGCATTAATTCTTTTATATCCATTGCCAACTCAGAATCCGCCCCTGACCCTCTTCTACTTTGCGATGGTACAATATTCTTTTTAATTGACATTCTAATAGACTCTCATCATCTATCATATATAAGACAACCCAATGTAACTCTAATATTCTGATAAGAAGAGAGACAGGGAGATCGAGCTGACAGATGTAACTTAAAAGGGAGAGAAGGAAGAGAAAGAGAGGAGGGGGAAAAGAGAAAAGGAGAGAGAGAGAGAAAATAAAAAGAGGGGAGACGAAAAGGGTAAATGAAAGTTGGGGCGGAGCTCAGCGGAACAAAATAAATAAATAAAAAGGGGGGGAGGAAGAAGAAGAAAAGGGGGATTTTATAAGGGAGGTACGATGCAGATTTAACTCAATAACTATTGCCAGTGACACATCATTTGACTCAGTTCATCCAGTCCAATATTACAGGTTACTCATCAATTGTCCCATTTACTCCAATTTGACCGTTTTCCGATGACCTTGATCCTAGGGTTTATCTTCGATTAGGTTAGAAGACTTTCCAATACACCAAAGGGCGATAAAGTGTTTAAGGCAGTCCAAAATTGCCAACAATTCAGTTCATTATCTTCAAAGCAACCAAAGGCAATAAGGTGCTTTAGGCAGTTCCCTCACCCCACACCTTTTCTGACCATTCTAACCATTCCCTTTCTTCTTCCCATCCCCCACTGATCTCCCCCCCCAAATCCTCTCTTTCCAGCTCCTGTGTCTTCTTTTGTTGTTTTTAGCGTGCCCAATTCAGGACTTGGCATTCGTATTTGTGGGTTCTTCTTCTCCAGGTTGTATCTCTTTTCTTCTTTTTGGGCTACTGGTCTGTCATGACCATAAAGTTTTTTCTCTTTGTACCCTATTACTTGTTGTATTTTTCCTTGTTGTTTTTCTTGAACTCTTGGTCTCTCACTCCAAGAGCTCTCTAATCTTTCTTCTTTCTGGACTCCAAGCCTCTCACACTTAGAAAGTCCTTCTTGCTTTGCTGTTTCTTCTTCATCCTCATAGCCCTCTTCTCCTTTAATAATTTTACACAGTTTTACAACCTTTTCATCAAGTAAATTCATAGTCTTTCGCGTGTTGTTTGTAAGAGCAATTCCGATTTGGGCAAACTTTGCTGTTATGATCTGCTGAAGAGCTCCGCACTTTGTTAACACCATCTGCTGGAAAGCTGTCATTGTTGTGTCTCCCATTCTCTCGGCTTCAAGGACACCGCAGGGTTTGAAAAACAGGAAATGGTGGAGTAACTTTCCAAATGCGCATTGCATTCCAACCAAATCATCCTTAAGCCTCACCTTCCGATCAGGCGATCTATTCCCAGATTCAGGAGTAGCTTTATTCAGTCTAATAATCCAACAAATACAGGGAATTTCAACACAAAAATTCCACTCCTCCCCTCCCCTGTTCCAGGGGGGATTCACTGTTACTCCTTAGAAGTTTTGAAGTTTTAAAAAGCAATTGTTTATGGATTCGGGATACTTTCTTTGCCCTCCTCTTTCAACAGCAGTTAGGGACTGACTTCCTTTTTTAGCCCCTTTACCTTGTAGCCAATTTCAACAAATCAGTTCAGATTAATACTCACTTTGAGAGCGATGGCTTTTTCAGAATCTTTGGAAGAATCAAGCGCTCAAGCCTCACAGTCCTGCAGCTTCATGCCTCAAAGGAAGCTCTGTTACCAATGCACCGCGTCTCCCCCCTCTCTTGAGCTTACCAGGGAGGGTAGAGCCCGCTTCTGGTGTCCGCCGGTACCCACATCCCCAAAACGCTCAATTTGGGGCTTCTACAGGGGGTCGCTGTGCTGTAGCGTTTCCCCCTCGCCTTTGAAGCATTGAGTCCCCTTCAACCGAAGGGAGCTCCGTCCGTGATGGCCGGCGCTCGACCGGAAGTCTGAGACCCTAAGAGATATTCCACCCATTGTGCAGAATGTGGCAGTAAAAGTGAGGTATTTTTACATTTCAAAAATCCTAGCATTTCTGCATAGTTTTGTGTGGAAGATGAACTGCTGTGGAATAGAAACTGCTGCATGCAGTGATACAGAAGATAAACCAGTGCTTTCTTCAACCCTATTGGCACCTCAGAGTCACCACCTGTCTTGTGCTGGGGGTGTCTTTCCATTTCCCTCTGTAGTATTTACAGTTTTACAGTTCAGGCTTTCCCCCCACAATTTTTTATTAGTTTTCAAACTATTTAACAAATCCAATTCAATTTCAGTAGAATATTCCCTTAAAATTTTGACTTCCCACCCTTCTATGATGTTTCTATTCAAATCATTCATCTATTCCCATAAATATAATATGTAGCTAAAACATATATCTTACATTACATTGATTTATCATTCTCATTCCTTTTATATTTCCAGTCCTGCCTGCAATTTCATTTGACTAATGTTTTCCTTAGTTAATCCAAAAGGTTCTCCATTCTTCTACAAGTTTTTCTTCTTCTTTGGTCTCTTATTTTTGCCGTCAATTTTGCCATTTCCACATAGTCCAATAATTTCAAATCCCACTCCTCTTTTGTTGGAACTTCTTCTTCTTTCCATTTCTGTGCCTACAGAGTTATGGCTGCGGTGGTGGCATACATAAACAATTTATGCAATTTTTTGGGACCTCTGTCACTATTATTCCCAGTGCTTTTATTTCTTAAAAAAATGTTTGGGAGTCTCTCATTTTGACTCAAGGAAATCACCATTTCATAGTTCAAATCTGGAAAAATAAATACAGTAAATGGGAAAAAACCCACTGCCTTTAGCTCAGCATCCCACCCCAAAAAATGAAGGCAGGAGACTGTGGTTCAGAAGAAGCCATCTTCATCCAAACAGCAGCAGCAGCTGTAGCTGTAGTAGCGCCAAGCTGTGCCAGGGAGAGGGAAGAGACAGCAGGTCGCCCTCTTAAGTCGCTCACAGGCACCCCCACACATTCCTTGAGCCCTCTCACAGAGCCTCTGCTCAACATCTCCCAGCCTCCAGGCTGCTTCCATTTAGCCTTAGGGGTGCATGCACCTAGGGAAAAGGGGGGGCGAGAGAGTGGACACTGCTGGCAGCGTTCCCTCAGTCACTCTGCTCGGTGCCAATGTGCCCCCGCCCCCTCTCCCAAAGGCCAGCCAGAATCCAAAACTAAATACGATGCACTAAGGAAAAAAAGGAACCCACTCACAAAGAGGATGCCTTGCGCTCTTTCTGCAGGGCGTGTAAACTACCCAAATCCCCACTACTGCTGTTCCTCCAAATGTTTAGGGGTACACATACCCCTGTGTCCCCCCAGAAAAAAAGCACTCATTATTCCCAAAATAAATACTTCAGGCTTTTTCCTAATGTCTATTTTAAACATTTCTTCAATTTATTATGTATCATTTCCCAAAAGCATGTCACTTTTTTACAAGTCCACCACATATGAAAAAATGTCCCTTCAGACTGATTGCATTTCCAGCATTTGCTTGAAACAATCTTACACATCTTGGACAGTTTATTAGGTGTTAAGGAATTATTTTCCTTATACATTAAAATACTGCCTTAAACAGGCAGTTTATTTCATATCTACTTTCCACAACTTTTCCCATTCTACCATATCATTATTATGTCCCAGATCTTTAGGCCAATGTATAACTGCAGACTTAACCAGTTCATATTTCATTTCTCATTCTTATAACATTTTATACATTTTCAGAATCAGTTTTTCTTTGCCTTCTAGCACTCTTAATTCAAATTCAGATGTTTGGTCTATTAAACCATGTGTCCTGTCTTTCTTAAATAATTCATTTACTTGGTGGTATTAAAGCCATCTCGTCACCCATTCCTGAATTTCTTCCTGTGTTTTCAATTCACAACCACCTCCAGAAAACCTCTCTCTCTATGTACCCCATTCTGCTTCCATATTCAATTTCTTTTGAGCCCATGCCTTTGTTGGAAATAACCACAATGGTGTTTTCCTTCAAGTAATTTTTTTATATTGGATCCACACACTATACAAACTTCTTATAATATGATTTTAAAAATTCTCTGTGGACCTTGACTTTCTCCTACCATAAATATGCATGCCACCCATAACCTTCTACATCAAGTAACCTCGTGTTTTTCAATACCATCCATTCCCTCATCCAACTCAAACAGGCTGCTTCAGAGTATAATTTTAGGTCTGGCAGTGAAAATCCTCCTTTTTCACTTCTGCTCGGGAAGCGGGAGGGTGATGGCAGATATTAACATCGCTCCAGTTCTCACGGGGTAATTAGAGGCTGAGATGGGAGTAAATCAGCCTCCTGAAATCTTCCCAGGGGTTATGGGAAGAGCTGCCTCGCCCGCAGTGTCTGTTAACCCTGCTCTGAACTCCGAGGAAGGAGGAGCAGGGGGGGCTTTTGGACGCAAAGCCCCCGAAAGAATCTTGGCACTCCCTGAAGCTACCCCATCTACTCTCAAGTTCCACTACTTAAATGAATAATTTGATAAGTTCTGGACACGCTTCAAGCAAGAAGGAGAAGAAGTACTTTGCTAAATAATCCAGCCACTGAAAGGACAATAAAGATCAAGAGAAAGAAGATTATAACATCTTATCAGTATGTGGGAACGGAACGAAAAGGGGTGGTGGTGGAGCCCTGCTCTCTGTTATTGAACTTTGCCATATTACATTATATCTATGGGCAACCCCCCCCCCAAAAAAAGAGACGTTTTCACTATTTATAGCAAGTGAGATTTCAAAACTGGAAAGTGTGACATTTGCGGAAATAATACAGCCTCCAAAATATAAACTGTGTGGAAACAAATATAAGATAAAAAAGCACCATCTATACAAAAAAGATCCGGTATTTTTCGAAGCCATCTGGAAGAAGATAAAAGGTGTTTTAACCTGGAAATTGGCAAAGCACCCCCTGACTGCTGGTTGTTTTCGTTTTTCCTCAAGAGACTTGGTCAATTGCCTGGAATGTCTGATATGATTTATGACGCAGTTGTAATTAGGAGTCGACTTGATGCAGAGATCGGACTGTGTATCAGAGCCGGGGGGGGGGAGCCAATATATAACTTTTAATATACCAAACTTAAAATACGACAGGCAACCCCCCTGAAAAGGCTTGGATCCAGCTGGTATGAAAGGGAAATGAGCAGAACGCACTGTATGGAATTTATCAGGGTTGAGTGAAATGGCGGCTGCTGAGTTACAACCTTTGGATTCGACTAGAAAAACACCAACGTGTCATCAGGGGGAAACGTAATATATGGGAAATTATGGACATAAAATCCACACAGATACGATTTTTTTTGGCTGTTTTATCTCACTTGGGAAACAATTCAGTGGTGTGAAGGAAAGAGGAATGAAATACTATTGGACAGAATGACAGACAACATCAAAGGGGAGATGGGAGACATCGAAGGGCTGTGGAAGGCAACGGAAATAAGAGGCGGACTAAAATTCCTGAAAGCTTGAAGCGTGGGAAGTCTTAAAAATTAACAGTTCAGCAGTTTATTTGGATCTATTTGGATTATATGGATTATTTGATATTTATATGTAAAATTGAAATATTTGATGTGATTGGTATAATTGGAAAATCTAATAAAAATGATTTGGCAAAACAAACAAAGAAAGAAAATCCTCCTTTTTCTTTAGCATACGTTAAAGTTTTAAATTTATCCCTGGGGTTTCCCCCCTGCAAGATAAATTTAGATAGTTATTTTTGCCATTGTTTGAAGCAGTTCATATTACTTATTACTGGTGTTGTCTGGAATAGGAAAGACATCTTAGGGAGCACATTCACTTTTATAGCTGATATTCTTCCCAACAATGAAAACTTTCTCATCTTAGCAAATCTAATTTCATGCTGTTCCACACTTTTGCATAATTATTTTGACATAACACTGCATTTTTATTTGTTATATAACCTAAATATTTCACCTTTTTCTCCACCTTTACCCCAAATTCTCTTGCAGAACTTTTCTCATATGCTGATCCATATTTTTCACCAACATTTTAGTTTTATCCTTATTAGTATAAAAACCAGCTAAATCACCAAATTGCTTTATCATTTCAAATAGCTTTATCACATTAACCAAAGGGTTTACCACAAAAGAACTACATCATCTGCAAATGCCCTTAGTTTATAGGTTTGTAGTCCAATTTGGACACATCACAGCATTTCACTTTCTCTTCCGTTCCTACAGTTCAGGCTTACCATTTCACAAATCTTGATAGGGCTTGGTGAATATTCATGACATACTGATCAAGCTTCCTTGCCGCATTTGTCATCCAGAACACTGAGCTTCAAGGCGATGGAAGCCCAGCATGGGTGTGTATTTTTGGCTGGAAGGCTGCTAATTTTTGTGATCTTTTTTTAAACAAACTCATCTCCTAGAGTTTTAATTTTTCATGTGGCTGGAAGCATTATGGCGGGTTCTGTTTGCAGGGGGCGGGTGGTCTAACTGTCATGGTTGTAACTGATGGAAGCTGTGCTTGTGTTTATGGAATGAGATAAGAGGTGCCCAACATAAAGCACCTCAATATGGCATGCAGCACACCTCTCACACTCAAAATGTTGTTTTCAGGGCCAATAATGGTAAACTGGATCCACAGTCTTTCAAAGGCACTCCAGAAACCTCAAGTGATCCAATATATGGAGTCCAGATGTCATGGACTGGTTGGATGGAGGGGAATGGGGGGAGGAACCAGCTGGGGAACCGCCAAGGGAAGAAGGCTTAGGGAGCAGTGGTGGGACGATGATGCGTGGTCAGAGGGAGAAGACTGGGAAGAGGAGGTGTCGCTGAAGAGGTAATAGGGCTTAGAGAGCTGGGAGAGTGTGTGGCAGGGAGAAGTCCAGAATCAGGCAGCAGCTGAAGCAGGGGAAGGAGGGGAGGGAGGCCAAGAGGCACAGAGGAGTCAGGGCTGGAGAAGGTATCTCCTCCTGCTGCTGCAACAAGCTCCCCTCTCTGCTGGTCTCCCAGAACCAGAAGAGGCATGAAACAGAAGGAGCAAAGACAGGTGCCACACAGGAACAGTCTTCGATTGCTTGGGGGGAAACCTGAAGAGGAGGAGACAATGATAGCTGTGGGGAGGTGAGGACCTTTCATCTTGGTAACTGATCCATGTGGCAAGACTTAGTGGGAATGAGTTCCTGTGCTCATTGGGCCTGACACGCTGCCAAGTCTGTGCAGATCCTGTTCTTGTTAATAAAGGGTTAACTCCAACGTGTACTGCTGGCTTACTCCTGTCAACAGACTATTATCTAGGCCTAAAGATTGGCGCAGTCTTTTCTGACCTTATGCCATCTCCATTGGTCATCTGTTTAAGCTCAATTTAAAGCACTGAATCAGAGCTGTTAACCCTTTTTGGGTCTGAGGGTCACTTTCACCCCGGCAAACCTTCTGTGGAGCCCACATGCCAATGGAGGGATGGAGGGTGTAGTAGTTGTTGTTGCTATTATTACTGTTAGTATTACTGTTACTGTTACTGTTACTGTTACTATTTAAGCATATTAGTTACTTGTTACTTATAAGTCTCTAAGTGACTTTCATTGGAAAACATAGACATACAAATATTATACCACAGAAAAGAAGAGAAATTCATATAAACATTAACATAATACAAAATATTAAAACATGATGATACCCCACCCAAGAGCAGTAGAAAATTTTGGCACCACCCTAGCCATGAAATAAAGTGCTGCTCCCACCAGCAGACACAAACAAAAATTCAACCAAAGACCTGCAGCCCTCCCTAGCCCAGAATAAAAAACCACATCAACATGGCCATTTTGTTTGTATGGCAATCCATGCCAGCAGTGTCATTTTGGTTGGTTTCCCTTAAAAACTCAACAACTTTTCTATCTGGATTTTCACTGTTTGAAATATCGCAACCCTAATCTGGCAGCTTGGCTGTCCTTGCTGAGAGAGCAACCAAAATGCAGAGCAGGGAGAGATGGCAAAGGTTTACCTACTCTGCTGTTGTCCTGGCTTCTGCTTCTCCCATGTAGCTGCTGTGTATAAACGGCTGTTTGTGGACAAAGGAACTGGGAGGACTAATTTATTAAATTCCTCCGGGGGAACAGAAATTTCTTTTCCCCTGCCCCAAGGTTTGTTTTGGGCTTTTTGGTGGGATGCCCCCCCAGGGCAAAGAGCAGAAGCTGTCAGGCCACCATTTTGCATCCTTCACAATGCTCTGGATGTTGTGTGTCACTGTGGGGTGCTGTTGCTTCTTGGGGCCGGAAACAGCATCCACTATGATTAGATGGTAGACTATATTCAGTAGTAATTCTGCAACATTGTCTTCTCTTTCTGGGGTGGTGGGAACAGTGAGAAAAATAAAAACATCTCAGGCACACACCCCTTGAAAAATGTCCTTGAGAAATTTGGGCTCAAGCTTAGCACAATGTGTTTGATACAAGCTTGCAGCATTAATGTTACTCACAATGGGGGATGCTTTTTTGGGAGGGGGGGTGTAAGAGGCAGCTCACAGGAAATGAGTCCACTGTCAAAGCTGTCCATCTATTCCAGCTTAACCCTGTTTTCTGCTACCTGTCCCAGTATACACTTGTGCGTCTTGTAAGCATTGTCACCTCTCCTGAGCTTCTTGAAATCAAATGTTTTGGCAGGACAAGGATGCTTCTATTGTAAGATGCCCAGAGTGGCTGGGAAAACTCAGCCAGATGGGTGGGGTATAAATAATAAAATTGGTGGTGGTGGTGGTGACAATAGTGCTCTTGTATGTAAATTGTGGTGGGGAACTTTTTTTGACCCAAGGGTCCCTCAGCCAACCCTGATTTAGATGCAGGCAGATGGATATGGAAACCGATGGCCCATGAAGGCCTGTTATGAGAACCCTCAGCTGCTGAAGTGGCTTGCAGAGAGTTCCTCTTCTGTTTCCAATGGAAGTTTGGGTGTGATCCAGCTTGCAGAAATGGGTCTGCATGGAGCTTAAGCAGAGTAAGGGACCTCCAGATTTCCAGGCTAACCCTGTACAGTACCGTTAACTTGTATGCTAACCTCTCTCTGTCCTTTGAAATTTTGACTGATAATGTGTTAGGTTATATCCTTTTTACAACTGCCTCCTCCAACTCTTGGATGTATTTTCTGAAGCTGGGCAAGCATAGCTTCTTTGTTCCTCCAACTAGTTAGCTATAGAACTATTTCTCATCAAGGACTATAGAACTATTTCTCATCAAGAATGCACTTCCCTCAATAAACACAAACATTCTTATTTGGAGCCAGGCCAAGGCTAGTCTTCTTACCTTCCTAGCTAGGTAATCTCACTCACAAAGCTGTGTTTATAGGTCCAACAGTTCCCATGTTGGCAGGAATGCAACATGTAATTGTTCTTTATATCAGGCAGCCGTGTTGCATCTATTTTGTTGCCTTGGGGCACCCAAGCAGGGCATGGAGGGTCAACAGAACCCACTGCGCCAGGCCAACCTTTGGCACCACGTGCTAGTTCAGCCCTGCCCACCAGAGCCAAGTGGGGCTGTGCTGTGCCACTGCCTGTCTGTGCAGGGAGAAGCCTGCCTGGCTGGTGTGGCCCTTGGCAGGCAATCCCCCCTGACGCTGGCTGGGCAGCCATTCAGCAAGGGGGTTGGGGACGTGGTGGTGAAGCCAAGCCAGGCTCCAAGGCCCACAGACACCGGCAGCAGGCAGGGTGGACAGGAATCCCTGTGTGTGTGGGGAGGGTGCCTGCCTTGTGCATCATCATCATAATAATAATAATAATAATAATAATAATAATAATAATAATGTATTTATACCCCACCCATCTAGCTGGGTTTCTCCAGCCATTCTGGGCGGCTTCCAACAAAATATTAAAAATACAATAAAACACCAGACATTAAAACTTCCCTAAATAGGGCCTGGGCTACAGCCCCCGTCCCCAGCCCCACTATCAGGGGTAGCCAACCTGGTGCTTTCCAGATGTTGATGGGAGCTGGAGTCCAACAACATCTGGAGAGTCCCACTTGCCTTCTATCCCAGCCCACTTCTCATATTCCTTCCCCCTTTCAGGCGGATGTCTGAGATGGATCAGTCAGACCCAGAGTCCTCTAAATCCAGCCCCAAGATCTGGTTGTACCAGAGTTTGCATCTGAGTCTGGCCCTCTTGCAACTGCTGCCTTTGACATGCATAACACCCTTGCTTCTTCCTTCTCGTCCTCCAGGGCAGCGACAATGAATCGGTGGATAAGAATAAATGCTGTACGCTCTGTAACATGTCCTTTACTTCAGCCGTCGTGGCTGAGTCACACTATCAAGGGAAAATTCACGCCAAAAGATTAAAACTGTTGCTAGGAGAGCAGCCAACGTTAAAGGCCACAGGTAGGTCCAAATACATTGACGATAAAGGCTTTCCTTTCCCCCTTTTTCTTTTTAAGGAGTGGAATGTTCTGTCTTTTGGATCCATGCACCAGTTTCCTGTTAAGCAGAAGTAAGGGTGGCACTTTGAATGGCCTTGTGGATTCAAGACAGCAGACAAGAAGCATAGAAATAAAGTTGAAGGAAAGCAGCTATTCCTTGTTCGCTTTGCTGTGGCAATCTTAGAAACACCCATCCACCAGTGGTGTAGGAAGCCGCTTGGGCACCCAGAGCGGCAAATATGAAGTGCACCTGGGGGCGGGCTGTTGCTACATAGCGCTCAGGAGCAGCGTCGCTACGTACAACACTGGGAGTGCACTGCCCCCACCGCCCCCCGTTGCTACGCCACTGCCATCCACACAAGGCTCATGAGGACCCCCTTTATTCCTGTAGATGCCACTCAAAAAGTGTCTCTGTTTCCCTATTTTCTGAACACTTGCTTGTAAGATGGAAGCTGTTGCTGTACCCTCTGGCCATGTATAACCGTTTCTGGAACTGCCTTTAATTGACAACTCACCAAAGACGTTTATTTCTCCTTCCAGCACTCTCACAGAATATCATTTTGCTCTGTGCTGCTGATGGAGAATCTAGTCTTTCTTCCCCCTTTTTTAAAAGCGCGAGGGAGACGGGTTGGTTTGTTGCATTTTGCCATATTTTCTTGCTCCCACTGTACCTTCAGTAATGCAGACCCTCTGAACACTCACATTTAGAAAAGTCAAATGTCAGCTGCAGATGATTTAGTCATCTGATTGTTTGCAAATCTCTCCCCCTCAGGGCCACCCAGGGAAGCTGAAGTGAGAAGTGAAGCTACAGGGAATCAGGCAGAGGGCCTTCTCAGTGCCCTCCCTGTTAAACATCCTCCCTTCAGAGGTCAAGGAGGTAAACAACCACACAACCTTTAGAAGGCATCTGAATTCAACCCTATATAGTGCAGTTTTAAATGTTTAACGTTTTGTTATGTTTTTGTATATTTTGCAAGCCCCCCAGAGTGGCTGGGGCAACCCAGTGCAGTACAAATAAAAACAACAACAGCACTGCAGATACAATACAAATACTAACAGATCCCACCTGAATCTACCTGTGCCTGACTTCGGCACGGCACTGCCACTGGGAAGTACATGATCTTCAGTCACGATTCTTCCGCTTTCACCAGATATAAATTCTGAGGTTATTATTACCAGCTTTGACAATGGCTGAAGCCTAGTTCCTTGCAGGGCAGAAGCAAGATGATAAACAAAGAGTTGTCTGCCCAGAAGAGCAAAACTTTTAGTTTTATGGCCCAAGACATAGTGAAACAACTTCTCTCATATGCTATCTGGTGATAAATGTCTGCAGTTTTGCAGAGATGTGGCAATGTTTTATTTATTTATTTACAAGGTGCCAGACACCCCCACCCACACAACCACAACTAATAATCAGATATGCTAGCAAGGGGAGAGGAGAGGAGGAGGTCATTCCTTTTCTTTAAGCTGTGCAGAGTGCAAGGCATTTTTTCTCTTTAAATGCTATGGTAGCAACTCCTGTGCATGTAAAAGGGAAAACTCAGACCAGATGGAAAGGGGTGAGGAGAGAGCGGCTGTGGCATGAAACAGCTCTCTGGGATGGGGGAATAGTGGCATACTGTGGCTTTTTGGCAGCCAGGGTCTTCTAACACTGACGCCACCAGATTCTGAGAGGATGCAACAGGTGCCCAGTGGGGAAGCAAGCTGCACCAGGGCCGGGCCTTGAGAGAGAAGAGAGCACGGCTCTACACCAGCCAGCCAGGCTCCCCCTGGTGCGGCTTGCCTCTCCATAGGTTGCCTGTCATGGAGGCACCTGGTTACGCCCTTTTGCGCCTTCAGAATAATGTGCCCAGGGCCGGCTGCCCCACAGCCCCAGTCAGGCTATGCCAGTGTGGAGGAATCCTGTCGGACAAAAGAAGGTTCTTTCTTCACAGAACGCATCATTAATCTAGGGATGCAGCAATGGCCACTTGTTGAAACAGTTTCGAATTAAGATTAGGCTGTGCACATTTAAATCCCAAAGAATCTTGGGAGCTATAGTTTTTTAAGGGTGTTGAGAATTGTAGGTCTATGGGGATTTCCTCCCCCCATGATTCTTAGGGGGAAGTCATGTGATTTAAGTGTGCATTACTGTAAATGTATGGTGTGTACATAGCTTTAGACAACTCCAGAGTGGGGGACAGATCTTCCCCGATGGCAATAGTTACAAGGGCTTGATAGATATTTTCACCCCTCCTATTGCAAGAATCTGGTGGTCTTTTGTTTGAGAAGGAGGGGGCAGAAACTGCTCTTCTGTTCTTCCGTCCCTGCCTTCCTGACTCAGTGTGTGTGTGAGAGAATCTTATCAATGTAGTGATAAGATGGCTGAGTGAGAACTATAACACTCATGCAAACCTGTAGATTCTGTAGTATGTAGTATCTATTAGAAAGCTGCTAAAGTCTGGTGCTCACAATGTGCAGTTGTGAGTCCACTGCACCGGGACCTGTTCTCTGGGATTGGAAGGTCGGTGAAGGTGCTCCAGTCGCCTAGCCTAGGCGTGGGCAGGACCGGGCGTACTGGCAGTTCAGAGGCAGCAGATTTCAAGAAGAGTCTTAGCTCAGTGGCTGGGCACCTGTTTTTCACACAGAAGGTCCCAGGTTCAATCCCCAGCATTTCCAGGTGGGGCTCAGGGGGTTTCTGTTTTGAAAAACAATGGAGTTGCTGCCAGTTTGTGTAAAGAGTACTGAGCTGGATGGACCAATGGTCTGACTCTGTATAAGACAGTGTCCTGTGTTCCTTTGTTATAATGCACCAACTCATAGGATAAATATCATGATGGTATAACAAAACACCATGGAATAATAAAATGCAGAAGGTTATTCAAATTCACTCTCTAAAAATGCTTGATGAAGCAACAATGTTTTCTGCAGGTGGCGAAATATCAGAATTGTCTGATTTCAGTAGGATGTGACTTCGTACAATTAGCCATGCAAAGGCCAGAGGTTTCCACGCCTCACCACCCCAAGTCCAGGCAGGCCAGAGGCATGGCCACAGTTGAACAGGCCAACTAGGGTAAAATTGCTAACATGAGAATAATAATAATACTATGTGAGAGGGGTATTCTTTTTGCTTTTTACTGTCACACATTTTTGTGTTTTTATATTGTGGACCCTGATATTGGGAAAGATGGAGGGCACAAGGAGAAGGGGACGACAGAGGACGAGATGGTTGGACAGTGTTCTCGAAGCGACTAGCATGAGTTTGGCCAAACTGCGGGAGGCAGTGAAGGATAGGCGTGCCTGGCGTGCTCTGGTCCATGGGGTCACGAAGAGTCGGACACGACTGAACGACTGAACAACAACAAATTGTGGACCACCCTGTGATCCTTGGATGAAGGGCAGTATAGAAATTCAATCAATTAATTAATAACAGCAACAAGTGTGGGTCCATTAGGAGGGCTTCTCCAGGTGAATTGCAATAATCTGACTGGTGCCTAATGGACAAGGAGGTGCTTCAGGTGAATTTAATGGTGAGGATTTGCATTCTGAAAGGCAGCATATAAATAATTGGAACAAATAAATAAGTAAAATTTCATGTGCACACAATTGTGCGGCAGCCTAGCTCACATTAGTCTCTCCCTCTCTTGGAGTTGGACAAATTGTGCAGATTCCATCCTCCAGGCCACCACATGCTGGAGGCTATCTGTGTGACAGAGGGGGGGGAGGTTCACCATGTTATTTAAGCCCTGCTCCTCCCAGAAGCATGTTTCTACCACAATGGTATTTAAGCACTGCTATTGGCTTGATGTGTGACCCAGAGTTCAGATCCAAGACAAATACTAGGATGATTTTATTAATTAGCATTTCCCTTCTCCTTCCTTTCCTCCTCCTCTGTACATCTACCATAGCAACAACAGATATGCGACAAATAGACAAGGCCTTTGTTTTGTAGGGAAGTTGAGTACTAAGGAATAAAGTTGGGTAATTGGAAGGGAAGAGCAAATGATGCCATGGAAAAGAAAATGTCCCATCTTTTCACTGCTAAATGATCCAAGGATCTCATTTTGCTAATGAGCAATGGTCTCACCAGTAGGGCAGTAGGATGCTTTCACCCTCACTGCTTCATGGGTTGCAGCTTTAGAACAATAATAATAATTGTTTGCTGAATGGCTCCCTTGACCATCCACATTCTTTCTGCAGCTCCCCTGTGGGAACTGCTTATACTGGGGCTCCATTACAGATTGCGCATATGTGGGGATTCCTGTCCCACCCTGCCCCTTTGGGGCAACATTTTTGCTGCATGTGTAAAGTGGGAGCACACATGCTGACAGGAACCCAAGCAAGGCCTCTGCAGGTCCCAGCTGATGCACTGCATATGGCAGCCCAGCTTGCCATTTCTGAAATTAGTGTCAATCTCCCCAGGGTGCCATGGTGCACTGGTTCGACAACCAATGACCTATATTTAACAGTCTGCTAATGACAATGTTAATGTTTATTTTTAATTTGTTGTAAACTGCTTAGACATTTCATTACAATTAAGTGGTACATGAATTTTGTTTAATAAAACAAATAAATAGCCCAGTGATGTACAGAGGGTTGCACGCTTATTTGGTTTACAATAAAGTAGCAATACATAAAGAATTTTTAAATCATGTCATAAGAAAACCATTATATAAAACGTGGGGAAAATGCAAATGGTTGCTTGAATCTAAAGTACCAAAATGGATGTCACCCATAGAAGCAACAGCTATAAAGAAACAGAACACAGAGATGACATGGCCCACGTATTATGAATTAACAACAGTTGAGGAGAATGAGACCAAAATAAAATCATATGAGGAATTAAAGAATGTATGTACCACATGGTTACAAATACCACCAACTGGTACAAAGATTCAGGCAAGATAAAAAGGAAGGTTTTGAATTAGAAACATCTAAATTGCAAAGAATGTATGTACCACATGGTTACAAATACCACCAACTGGTACAAAGATTCAGGCAAGATAAAAAGGAAGGTTTTGAATTAGAAACATCTAAATTGCAAAGTGAACTGTTCCTAGACCATTTCTAGATTATACAGTCTCCTGCTGGAATGGGAATTAAAAGAGGAGATAACAAAAGAGGTGATGATAAAATGGGCAAGAGAACTAGGTCAGGTAATTGAACTAGAGAAATGGGAAAAATTATGGACAATAGAAATGAACTTTACCGCGTGCTCTACGATAAAAGAAAATATGATAAAATATGATGTTTTATCGCTGGTATATTACACCAGAAAAGTTGTCCAAGATTTATAGAAAACAATCGAATATATGTTGGAGATGCAAAAATGAGGTTGGTACTTTTCTTCATGTATGGTGGGAATGCAAGCTGCATTTCGAAGGGGCATAGGAACCAGAGACCAAATTGCGAACATGTGCTGGATTATGGAGAAAGCTAGAGAGTTCCAGAAAAACATCTACTTCTGCTTCATTGACTACGCAAAAGCATTTGACTGTGTCGACCACAGCAAACTATGGCAAGTTCTTAAAGAAATGGGAGTGCCTGATCACCTCATCCATCTCCTGAGAAATCTCTATGTGGGACAAGAAGCTACAGTTAGAACTGGATATGGAATAACTGATTGGTTCAAAATTGGGAAAGGAGTACGACAAGGCTGTATATTGTCTCCCTGCTTATTTAACTTATATGCAGAATTCATCATGCGAAAGGCTGGGCTGGATGAATCCCAAACCGGAATTAAGATTGCCGGAAAAAATATCAACAACCTCAGATATGCTGATGATACAACCTTGATGGCAGAAAGTGAGGAGGAATTAAAGAACCTTTTAATGAGGGTGAAAGAGGAAGAGCGCAAAATATGGTCTGAAGCTCAACATCAAAAAAACTAAGATCATGGCCACTGGTCCCATCACCTCCTGGCAAATAGAAGAAGAAGAAATGAGTGCCTGGAGGGCAGCGGCTGAGGAGGTAGCACAAGGTGAGCTCAAGGTGAGCTGAGCTTCAGGGAAACTCTGTAGGTTTTGTGGGTTTGTCTTTTTGGGGCTGTGTGTGATTAAGTTTGTGTGCTTAATTGTTCATTTTTGTTTGTGTGCTTCTTTCCTAGGACTGTGCTTGTTTTCTAGGGCTTCTGCCTCTGGGAATTGTGGGACTATCCAGGCTTGTGTGTGTGTTTGTTTCTGGCTGTGTGCTCTCCCTGAAGGGGCAGGGCTTCTGTTGAGTCAGGTGATTGGCTGTGGGCGGAGCTAGTCAGTGCCTGGAGGGCAGCGGTTTGACCCATCTTTTAGACAAAGTTTGACCCATCTTTTAGACAAAGGGGAACTGGTCTCAAACATTTATTGGGGCAGACCTAGGCTTCCTTTTGTCCTGACTTCAAGCTTTTCAGGATGGAGGGTGAGGGGACAATTGTAGTCACCTGCAATTCCTGCGCAATGTTTGTCTTCTTGCCAAAGGATGTAGGCAGCTACACCTGCAGCAATTGCAAGTTGGTTGCCCTACTAGAAGACAAGGTCCAGCAACTTGAGGCCCGTATATCTACGCTTCAGAAAATTAAGGAACAGGAGCTTTTCATGGATGCAGCAGAGCACACTGTCTGCACCAATGGGGAGTCAGGGCACATCCCTGAAGAGGAGGACAGTTCCCCAACACAGGAGCCAGATGTATGGAGGAACGTGACTCATAGGAGTAGAAAGCCCAGGGATCACTCTGAGTGTGTAGAACTACACAATCGGTTTGAAGTGCTCTCCCTTAATATGGAGGATGAAGAACAGACTCCAGTGGAAGATCTCTCCCTCATCACAGTTGATGAGGAATATGAAGACGAGCAGCACAGTCAGTCCTCTGGAAATGTGCAAGTGACCTTGGAAGCACATGGAAGAATCCCAACCAAGCCTAAGAGGAGGCGTGTTGTGGTGATAGGGGATTCCCTACTGAGGGGTACAGAAGCAGTGATCTGTGGTCCTGACAAGACGTCTCGAGAGGTGTGCTGTCTCCCCGGAGCCAAGATCCAAGATGTAACAGAGCGGCTGCAAGGAATCATAAAACCCACTGACAAATACCCCTTCCTTTTGGTCCATGTGGGAACCAATGACACTGCAAGCCATAGCCTCCAGAAGATCAAAAGTGATTATGAGGCTCTGGGCAGGAAGTTGAAGCAATTAAATGCACAAATTGTCATCTCATCTGTCCTCCCAGTTGAACGACGTGGCCCAGGGAGAGAGAGAAAAATAGGGGAAGTGAACACCTGGCTTCGCAAATGGTGCCAGCAGGAACGGTTTGGATTCTTAGATCACGGTCTGAAGTTTCTTGAAGATGGACTTCTGGCAAGATGATGGGCTGCACCTCACAAAGGTTGGGAGGAATGTTTTCGCCAACAATCTCAAAAACCTCATCAGGAGGGCTTTAAACTGACTTATGTGGGGGAGGGTGACAGTGGTCCTGAAGGAAGGAGTCTATCAAGTGCTGAAGATGATCATCCAAATGTCAAGGACCAAAAGGAAGTGAGATAGTAGTAATGGGGGATTTCAACTATCCTGATATTTGTTGGATGTCAAACTCAGCCAAGAGCACAAGGTCGAACAGATTCCTCACTGGCCTTGCAGACAATTTCATTGTCCAGAAAGTGGGAGAAGCAACAAGAGGATCAGCCATTTTAGATCTGGTCTTAACCAATAGTGATGACTTGGTAAGTGGGGTAGAAGTGGCAGGATCATTAGGTGGGAGTGATCATGCTCTTCTGGAGTTTATTATACAGCGGAAAGGAGCAACCAAGCATACTAAGACTCAAATTCTAGACTTTAAGAAAGCCGACTTCAGAAAATTTAGGGAAATGCTGGGTGTGATCCCATGGTCAGTAATACTAAAAGGGAAGGGAGTTCATGATGGATGGGAGTTTGTTAAAAGGGAGATATTAAAAGCACAACTTCAAGCAGTACCAATGAGACGAAAACATGGAAGGTGCCTAAAGAAGCCAGGGTGGCTATCTAAAGAACTTTTAACTGATTTAAGATTTAAAAGGGATATGTACAAAAAATGGAAAAAGGGGGAAATCACCAGAGAGGAATTCAAACAAATAGCCAGCACGTGTAGAGACAAAGTCAGAAAAGCTAAAGCACAGAATGAACTCAGGCTTGCTAGAGAGGTTAAAAGCAACAAAAAGGGCTTTTATGGGTATGTCCGTAGCAAAAGGAAGAACAATGAAACAGTGGGGTCACTTAGAGGAGAAGATGGTGAAATGCGAACAGGAGACAGAGAAAGGGCAGAACTCCTCAATGCCTTCTTTGCCTCAGTCTTCTCCAAAAAAGAAAACAATGCCCAACCTGAAGAATATGGAGCAGATGATTCAGCAGGGGAAACACAGCCCAGAATAAGTAAGGAGGTAATACAAGAATACTTGGCTAGTTTAGATGTATTCAAGTCTCCAGGGCCAGATGAACTACATCCAAGAGTATTAAAAGAACTGGCAGAGGTGATTTCAGAACCACTGGCAGTAATCTTTGAGAATTCCTGGAGAACAGGCGAAGTGCCAGCAGACTGGAGGAGGGCAAATGTTGTCCCTATTTTCAAAAAGGGGAAAAGAGAAGACCCAAACAATTACCGCCCAGTCAGCCTGACATCAATACCAGGAAAGATTCTAGAGCAGATCATTAAGCAAACGGTCTGTGAGCACCTAGAAAGGAACGCTGTGATCACTAAAAGTCAGCATGGGTTTCTGAAAAATAAGTCATGTCAGACCAATCTGATCTCATTTTTTGACAGAATTACAAGCCTGGTAGATGAAGGGAACGCTGTGGATGTAGCCTATCTTGATTTCAGCAAGGCCTTTGACAAGGTGCCCCATGATATTCACAAAGGGTACTCATTAACGGCTCCTCTTCATCCTGGAGAGAAGTGACTAGTGGGGTGCCACAGGGTTCTGTCTTGGGCCCAGTCTTATTCAACATCTTTATCAATGACTTGGATGATGGGCTTGAGAGCATCCTGATTAAGTTTGCAGATGACACCAAATTGGGAGGGGTGGCTAATACCCCTGAGGACAGGATCACAATTCAAAATGACCTTAACAGATTAGAGAACTGGGCCAAAGCAAACAAGATGAATTTTAACAGGGAGAAATGTAAAGTACTACACTTGGGCAAAAAAAATGAAAGGCACAAATACAGGATGGGTGACACCTGGCTTGAGAGCAGTACATGTGAAAAGGATCTAGGAGTCTTGGTAGACCATAAACTTGACATGAGTCAACAGTGTGATGCAGCAGCTAAAAAAGCCAATGCAATTCTGGGCTGCATCAATAGGAGTATAGCATCTAGATCAAGGGAAGTAATAGTACCACTGTATTCCGCTCTGGTCAGACCTCACCTGGAATACTGTGTCCAGTTCTGGGCACCACAGTTCAAGAAGGATACTGACAAGCTGGAACGTGTCCAGAGGAGGGCAACCAAAATGGTCAAAGGCCTGGAAACGATGCCTTATGAGGAACGGCTTAGGGAGCTGGGTATGTTTAGCCTGGAGAAGAGAAGGTTAAGGGGTGATATGATAGCCATGTTCAAATATATCAAAGGATGTCATATAGAGGAGGGTGAAAGGTTGTTTTCTGCTGCTCCAGAGAAGCGGACACGGGCAATGGATTCAAACTACAAGAAAGAAGATTCCACCTAAACATTAGGAAGAACTTCCTGACAGTAAGAGCTGTTCGACAGTGGAATTTGCTGCCAAGGAGTGTGGTGGAGTCTCCTTCTTTGGAGGTCTTTAAGCGGAGGCTTGACAGCCATCTGTCAGGAATGCTTTGATGGTGTTTCCTGCTTGGCAGGGGGTTGGACTGGATGGCCCTTGTGGTCTCTTCCAACTCTATGATTCTATTCTATTCTATTCTAAATGGAGGCAGGGAGAGATTTTACTTAATTGGGCTCCATGATCACTGCAGATGGTGACAGCAGTCACGAAATTAGAAGACACTGCTTCTTGGGAGGAAAGCAATGACAACCCTAGACAGCATCTTAAAAAGCAAAGTCATCACCTTGCCGACAAAGGTCCGTATAGTTAAATCTATGGTTTTCCCAGTATTAATGTACGCATAGTTGTCAAGTTTCGGATTTGAAAATAAGGGATCAGCACCCTCACCTGTCCCGGGGACAGTCTACTGTTCTCAGGGACAGTCCACGCCGCGATAATCCCCCTCCCAGGCTACAAATTAATTTGCGCCAGGAAATCAGGGCAGAGAAAGAAAGCACTTATTCACGCAGCACACTGTTAACCTCTGGAACTCCCTGCCACAGGGAGCAGCGATGGCCACCAAATTGGATAGCTTTAGAAAAGGATTAGGCAAATTCATGCAGGCGGAGAGGACACTGCAACCAGGTCCCATTTGTAAAAGATTAAAAACAAAACGATAATAACCTCAATGAACAATTGTGTGCCATCCCAAAGCTTGCCTCCTGCATTTACCAAAAGAAGTTTAATTTCCTCCCCAATCCGTTTTAGAAATTAAGAAAAGTTAAGAGAGCAGCATCTCTTAGAGGTGACATAGGTGTTCCAGAGAGGAATTCAATTGCCCACTCAGCCACGAAAATCCCCGGAAGGCTGTTGGCCAGTCACTATCTCTCAGCCTACCGTACCTCAAAATAGTGTTGTATGGATAAAAGGGGGCGCATGAGAACCATGCTTTTGAACTCCTGAACAACAACAAAATATGGCTCTGAGGTTTCAAAAGCAACTTAAAAAACCCAAACCAGAAGCTTGTTTGTTACAACAAATGAGGAGGAGCAGGAGTAAGACTGGGCGGGGAGGAGAGGCAGAGAGAGTATGAAAAGTTTCGAGAGAGCAGAGCGAGAGAGAGATCGATGGTGGGGGAGATGTTTAAGAGAGGAGAGACGAAAAAAGAAACTTTTTTTTAAAAATCGGCACTGATTGAGGGAGGACCTCCAGGGTCTTTCCAGCGCTTCTCTCCCCCCCCCCCGCACACCCTCGCTTTTCTTTTGAAAGGCATTCCGAATGATTGGAAAGTAATCACCGTGTCAGTTTCACCTTTTCTCATGCAAAGTGAGTGTCTCAGGGAAGGCTCCTGGGGGAAGGAGGGAGGGGGAACAAGCAAGCAAGCGAAAAGTGTGGAGAGGTGGGATTGTCCGAGGCACAAATCAGAGAGAGACTGGAGGGAGAGGAGCTTAAAATCCCTTAAAATCGGGAATTTTAAGGGATTTCAGCAAACCAGGAGAGCAGTGGGAAACAGCTTGGAATAACGGGGTTTCCCGTGAAAAACGGGAGACTTGACAGCTCTGAATGTACGGAAGTGAGAGCTGGACCATAAAGAAGGCTGATCGCTGAAGAATTGATGCTTTTGAATTATGGTGCTGGAGGAGACTCTTGAGAGTCCCATGGACTGCAAGAAGATCAAACCTATCCATTCTCAAAGAAATCAGCCCTGAGTGCTCACTAGAAGGACAGATCCTGAAGTTGAGGCTCCAGTACTTTGGCCACCTCATGAGAAGAGAAGACTCCCTGGAAAAGACCCTGATGTTGGGAAAGATGGAGGGCACAAGGAGAAGGGGACGACAGAGGATGAGATGGTTGGACAGTGTTCTCGAAGCTACTAGCATGAGTTTGGCCAAACTGCAGAGGCAGTGAAGGATAGGCGTGCCTGGCGTCGGACACGACTGACGACTGAGTCGGACACGACTGAACGACTGAACAACAACAACAATGGTGGGAATGTAAGAGGATAAAGCCCTTCTGGAAGAAATATATGAGCATTTAAAGAAAATACTAAAATTCTCCTTCAATAAAAAACCAGAACTGTTTCTGCTGGGACTTTTACCAGAAAGTATCCCAAAAAACAAGAAAAATATTTTACTATATGCTACTGCGGCAGCAAGATTGCTGATCGCAAAAAACTGGAAAGGTGATAGGATACCGACATTTGCAGAATGGAGATGTAAATTAATAGAATTTGTTGAAATGGCTAAAATGACAGCTAACATCAGAGGCCGCTCAAATCAAGATCTAATCAAAGAGTGGGAAGGGCTGAAAGAATACATGGAGAAGTACTGCTCTGTGGTAGAGCAAGGTGTGAAAGCACATGGAAAAGAAAGAGGGATATTAGCCCAGTGGTTTCCTGAAGCACCCAGAGATTACCTGCCTCAGCATTTCCCTGTGCACGTGGTCTCTCGCCTACTGGATCATGGCAGAGAGATGGGTCCCCTTAAGGGCATCACTCCATACCCCAAATGAGTTTACTCAGGAGGAGACTTTGCTTAGGTGACCCCCCCCATAATTTCCGTAACATTCCCCCCTTCGGAGATAGATTTGCATCAGGTTCTGAAAGAACCGCAAATCCTTTCTCTGCACTTAACTACAGTTCAGAGATAGACATATTTCCCACCCCCCTTTCGTCCCGCATGTTATATACACTAAATATTATCATGGCATCCAACCTCCCAGGTGTGGGTGTATGGAACCTGAAAGGGGCTTGCATGTCACGCCTCTTAAGGCCCTTAGGAAGTGTATCAGTGTAGCTAGCTAGACATAGGATATTACGTAAAAATAACATATGCTACATTTTGTTACTAAATTACTGTGCTAGCACTTTGGGATAAATATTTTCTCAATAGTGGTCTTATGCTTTACATTTAGTAGGAGGGTTCATTCAGTGACTGACAAATGAAGTTGTTTTGTTTTGCCTTTTTGTGTGTTCCCAGGTATCATAGCTAAGCTGGTCTCCTTTGACCTTCAGCATTCCACAGCAGCAACAATTCCTGGGGGATCCCCTTAGGGCTTCCCTTTGACCATTTTCGCCTTGCCATAGGTTTGGACAGGTTTGAACATGTCGTGAGGGAGATGTCCTTGCCTTGACCTTTCTATGGGATGCATTATTATTATTTGGCATTGGTCTTGCACTCTAGGAGAGTTGCTCAGTTGTTGCAAGGGGACCAGAAAGCTAATTGCAGCTTGTCCAATGCAAGCTGAGTCCAATTAGAATTTACATATGCCCATGGTTCTCACTTTCCAAACCAAGCTGTGAAAAACCATTCTAAAAAGGCAGTGGTCCAAATTAATAATTTAACATATAAAGAACCATTCCTGCTAAATCAAAGCATAAACACCTTCATGTATCTGGGGTTTTGTTTTGATCTTGAAGTTTCTTCTTGATAAAATGACCTAAAACAATCTAAAATGTGTAGGGAAGGTTGGAATACCAGGTGAGACAAGGAATGTGGTCATAAATCGGTCTAAACTAAATATTGGACTACGCAATAGTTTGATCTATTAGAGGCATAAAACGCATGAAAATCCTCCATTGGTGTGTAAGCAATATACACCAAGACACCATACAGTAAACATGAAAACAATTACACACAAAAATTGGGTTCCCCCCTTTGTGGAAATAATATATACTGTCAAACATAGTTCAAGGTTTTTTGCATAATGTCACACAACATATAACGTAACAATTATATATCAATTCCATATCTTGAAGCAATAGTGATCTTGAGACAATTCTGGGGCACAGAGTCTTGAAGTCAAAAGGAGAGAAAATGTCCTTACAGTTCAGCTCCCTTGTCAGCAGCCCCCCACCCCCAGTCAGTCCATATCCTTTTGGAGTGAGATAGATGTGGCCACTTTGATGATGTTCAACTGCTGAAGAGTTGGACTGTAGGTTCATTGTCCAGTTTTCATAAACACTTCCTTTGAAGGAATAGCCTGTAATGGAATAAGAGTACTTGGGGCTAAAAGACAGTTAGGAGGGAAGGGGCAAAAGAACCAAAGGGAAAGCCTCCTTGGGTCTCTGCAAAAATAAAATCTTAACACGTTAAGCATTTTATTCATTTCAATATTGTCATCACTTTTCTAGATAATTACTGTTATTACCTGCTAAGTTTGTTTGGATTTTTTTTTCAAAAGGTAAAAATATTAAAAGGAAACAAAATTAAAAATTAGATCCACATTTAAACAATGTGCTATCTGATAAAAGAGAACTTTATGAAGGAAAAAACTTATAGATGGTACCTGACCCCATCCAAGTTAGTCAAAATAAATAAATAAATAAATAAATAAATATCAGCCATAAGTTTAGGAGATGCAACAAATGACATGTCCCCAAAATATAAAAAAATGACCTATGAGGAACCAAAAATAAATGCTAAAACACACAATTTCTAACAATGGTTCCCAAATTAAACTAAAAAAATGTTTGTTTATGTGACAACATCAGCTAGAATGTTAAAGCAAAAATACTGAAAAAATGGGTTAACACCAACAAAAGAATACTTGGTTGTGCTTAGATCAATTTCATAGACATAATGGAAAACTAACTTAATAAATGAAAAGCAGATTATTTGTAACCTAAAAATATAGGGAAGTAAACTAATATAGATAGCAGGGATTCAAACTTGTTTCGCATAACAGGGGAAAATGACTGTAAGGGAAGGAAATAAATTACTGTTTGTATCCTCACAGGATTAACATAAATGCAAGATAAGTATCAGAAGGTACATCCTGAGTACCCACTGGAAAAGACAATAGCCTTCATTTGCATAGTCTAAAGCACGGGTGTCAAACACAAGGCCCGCGAGCCTATTCCGGCCCGCCAGACCTCGTCATGTGGCCCATGTAGCCGCCGCCGGCCGCCAGCCTTCACCTTTTATTCTCGCTTTTTTTTTTAACAGCTTCAGCCGGTAGCGATTTTTAGGCCGTTCTAGGACTCCCCTTCTCTATAGACCGTCCCTTCCTCTTTCCCCTGAGTGCTGACCCCCTTTCTTCCTCGTCTCTATGATCCGTGCGACCTTTCGGAGGCGATTGGCTGAGGGCGGCTTGGCGGAGCTCTCGCAAGAGGCGTGGCCTTCGAGAGGCCGGCGGCGGGGGTGGGGGGAGCGAGAGCGGCGCTGGGAGGAGGGGGCGGAGCAGGTGACGGGGCCTGGCGTTGAAGGCCTGGCGGAGGAGGCGGCGGCGAGCTCGGTCGGTGAGTAAAATGGCGGCGCCGGTGGGGGAGAGAGGGTCACCTGTGGGTGGGGAGAAAGGCGGCGGCAACCCGTGAGGGGCATGGGGGCCTTCTCCGTGGCGGGATGGCGGCGGCTGAGGGGGAAGCAGCCATTTTGGGGCGGCGTGAGGTCTGCCTGGTGGCGCCGAGGGGTCCGCCCCAGCCTGGGCCTGCTCTCGGCGGGCGAGAGGAAGGAAACCCCAAGACGCGGCTGGGAGGACGGTGGGCGGGCAGCTCATGTCATGGGAGACTCTGCCGACGCAGCCGCTTCTTCCTCTTCCTGGTTTTTTTTCCCTTCTTCTCTCCCCCCCACAATTGACACGTCGCGGCCTAATCTTCGCGCCTGTTTCGGAGGCCAAGCTTTCGGGGTTTCGTTTCTTTTATTGTTGTTATTTATACACTGCTCCCCCGACACGCTCGTTTTTATTTCAAAGAAATGCAAGCTTTCGTGGAGCACTTCTTTTTTTTAAAAGGGGGGGGAGGAAAGGGAGAAACTGGATCCGATTCCTGCCTTGCGCGAAACGGATTGTGGCGCCTCTTCTTCACAAGCTTTTTTTCAATAAAATCATTTTTCAATAAATTGTACAATAATTGTACATTTGAATATCTACTTGCCATTATTCTGACTATGTTTCTGCTTTCAGTGCTAGTTATTACTTACATTATTACAAAAAACAGTAATAATTGAATGCAGTGACAATAATTTATGATAATAAAGAGTGGACACATAGTCCTACAGATACAACCGGCCCTTTGAGGGTGACCAAACTGCTGATGCGGCCCCCGATGAATTTGAGTTTGACACCCCTGGTCGAAAGGAAGCATTTGCCCAGTGATTGTCCCTCGGGGTACTTTGACCAAAGGTGCAAATCTGTGGCAGGATGAAGAGAAGACAGCAATTCTCCATGAATTTCTTTCAGAGATGGATTTGCATTAAGGTTCTGAAAGAACTGCAAATCCTTTCTCTGCACCCTGGATCTCAGTATCCTGTCGAAAGGAAAAATTATTTCATGTGTTGTTCCTAAGATGCATAAAAAATGTTATATACAAGCTACTGAAGAGAGCACTCTCATTTTTACCTGTGGAAAGAATTTGGCATGTTAGAATTTTGAAGCCCAAATACTTAATTCTGTTGTTGTTCTTCAGGTGGCCTCTGGAGCAGTCTCCCTGCAGGGCTAAGCTTTGTCAATAGCCTCTGTGCATGTACAGAGTTCATGATTTAGAAACCTATTGTACCATTTGAAAGAGTTGCATCCATTGGGTGGAACGGTGGCCCATCTGAATGCTGAAGTTCTATTAATAAGCCTGTTTCCTAAGCAGCAAGAAAACAGGAAATAAAATGTGTCAGAAATGTCTTAGGACACAAAACCTAGAGAAATGTATTTAATTTGACCAAATTCATTGCTGCTTTTAGTTAGGGGCGTGAATTGCTGGTTTCTGTTTAAAACCCAACCCTGTTCTTCAAAAATCTACTCCTCACACTTCCCTTCCTTTACATATGAGTAAAAATGGCCAGAGAGTCAGAATTCATAAAATTCAAATATTCTCAGTGATTTTAGCCAAGGCAGACTAAATTTTCTGCCCCCTCATGTATGGGAAAATGGCTCTTACAGGGAAGGTCAATTTTGTATGTGTGTGCTTAAACTTTAAAACTTAAATAATAGGTGAAATGGTAAAAACTTAAATAATCACTCCTTTAAAAAAACAAAACACAACACTCTCCTCTTAACTCTGAAAGCTGGGCTAAATTTCAACCCACCACCACACCAGGATTTAAAAATTACCCTCCAATGCTTGATTACCCTCCATGCTTGACACATGGCCTTCCACATAGCTATAAAGTGGGAGTTGAAAGGGACCCTGAGGTCATCCAGTCCAACCCCCTAAATTACAGGGTTCACAAGTTTTGTACTACCTCTTTTTTTAAGGCTTAAGGCTGATGAAAATCAGACACTGCAGTTTATCTTGTAAAACTTAAGACTTCTGCAGCAGGAAAAATTGTGTATTGAACACTGAGTTCACAAGTTCAAAGTTTTATATAAAAATTCAAAGTTACAAATCCCCCCTTTTCTGCCTGCTCCCCTTTATTGCAGGAAAAGGGGTAAGCACACACACACCCTCTTTTACTCTTTGGAGGGGGGGAAATGGCCTTCTACAGTCTCTTTAAAACAATAAATCTTTACACACCACTTCCACCCATTCCAATATTTGCCATGTTTTTGGGTTGATAAAGCCCTCACACATTTTTTTTAACTGTGCACACTTAAGAAGCTGTGGCCAATTTCTAAGGCTGACAAACTCAAAAGGAGAACCTGGGCAAACTCTGATTTTTGGACCTAGGGACCAGAAAGAGACAGAAACTGAAGGGGCATTTTCCAAGAAAAGGGCTAGTTAATCCTGGCTGATCTTACAGACTGATATTGGGAGCCTTACAATAACCCTTCTGTCCAACCAAATCAAAGTTAAAACTGGACTCAGATAGACAATTGCTGGCTATGGAAGCTTCTACCCTTAATAACACTTTTCCTAGAAGGAACACCATATTTTCATAGGCATATAGTCATAACAATTCCTCAGAACAACAGCAACCACATTTCTCTCTCAAAGGGAGACCTACCTAAGGCTTAATGAAATTACAGGCGCTGCAGTTTAGCTTGCGAGAGCAGTTATACTCAACTTGGCTGTCTGCAGCAGAAACATTAGGCTAAATTCACAGCACATTCCAAAGTAGACTAGAACATGACAGTAGACTAGCTCTCTCTAAACTCAAGTTGCAACTAAACATTTCTCATTAGGTACAGATTTCTTTCCTGTTTAGTTGCAAAGGGAAGGGGGGGCAATCCCCCTCTCAGAACACAGTCAAACCCCTTCAGGAGATTTTCCTACCACTTGGAGGGACACTTTTGGAGCCTCTCTTGAATAATAAATATTTGCACACCTCAGTATCATATTTAATAAAATATGAAGTTATTATTTATATCCCACCCATCTGGCTGAGTTTCCCCAGCCACTCTGGGCGGCTCCTAATCGAGGGTTAAAACATATCATGTTTAAGTTGATCAGGTCCAAATAGCTTCTTTAAACTAAAATTTGAAGCAAGCTTGCAGTTTTAAACTATGCGCACTTAAGAAAGGGCAGTCTGATGGCCAGTTTTAAAACACAACTCTCTTAAGATCTCTAACATACATGCTCTCAGACTGGATTTTTGTAATTGTTTCTGGTTTTCTCAGGCCCTTTTAAGATCACTGAATTACATAAGGAAAACAAAATGACAGAGACACAACAGACTCACATACACACAACAGACAACATGTAACATGTAAACATAGATTTCCATCCTTTAGTTGGTTATTGTAAGGAGTTGGCTCACTTCCCTTTTGTTTCATTAAGCGAAGTTAGTAGGAAGGTCCCAAATTTCTAATTGGCGGGGTCTTCCTTCCATCAAGTGCTTTCTCATGGAATTTAGGCGATCCATGTTAAAGGATCCCTCCGGTGGCCAGCGGAGTTCTGATGGTACATTTGCAGTAAATGATGGCCAGGAGTTCCTACAGAAGTTTTACAACTTCTGCCTGGATAATAGCTCATGGTCTGGAATTTCCTTCCAGTGATCCAAAACAAACTCGAGGGGAGAGTCTGGTTCCGGCTGGGTGACAGAAGGCTTCCGAGAAGCCTTCTTCCAAGTTGGAGCCCAACCAAGCTTCGAAGCTTTGGCACCCATCGTTTCTTTGGGAGTTTAAGAGGAACCTGGGGTTTAAAGAGAGGACGGGAAAGATATCTTAATGCAGACAGGGATAAGAAAATGGGGTCTTAACACAGAGCAAACATGCGACGTTCCGATTCAACTAGTCCTGGTCCCTTGCGTTCTCTAGATCGGCTAGAGGGGTGGCTGACCAGGAGGATCTACTCTACAACTAAACTTCTTCCTTTTCCTTTTTTCTGAAGCTCCCTTTTCCTCACACTTTCCGTTTCTTCTCAACTATCCTATTTCTCAAACCAACCCTTACCAACCCCGATAGGGTTCTCCCCGCCTGGCAACCTCCTACCTATCGTTAATAGCTAAAGGAAGGGAGCCCTACTGGACGCCTGCTGGTTGCAGTGCCAGATCGGGCAACCCTTTATTGATAGATTGAAACGATCCAGAAAAACCTCCCTTGCGTTCGGAAGCGGGTTCACACACGACCAGCGTGTACACATGACCCGACCGGGGCGGCTGAGGTTGGGGATAGTGCAGAAAGTCCTTTGCCCCTTGCGTTTGATAGGATCTTTCACCTATCGGGGCGGCTGGCAAAGTACGAAAAAGAGCTCCAGTCCCTTGCGTTCGTTAGACCTGCTAATGGGGCAGCTGACCGGAGATTGGAGAAAAGAGATACAGCTCAGGACTCCCCTTCCGAGTTGAGCAGCGGTCTACGCGACAGACTGAGAGAAGGGCATGAAGAACGATAGGCAAGAAAGTAGAGAATACGGTTGCCAGGTAACCACCCCCCTACCCCAAAATCACCAGTGCACTGGATTTATACTCACGCGTCTTCCACTGCGATCCCCTGGATCGTTGAAGACGAAGCCGGCTGAATCTTGTCTTTGCTCCCTGGCTGGCTCCTTAGAGACTTGCAAATTACCGCCCCTGAAGATGGCCGGGGGTCCAAAAGATCTTCCCAGGCAAATGGCCTGGGTGCCGTCTGAAGATTTCAGGGCCCCCCGTCAGCAACATGGGAGAACCGCAAGTCCCAGCTTTTGGCACCAACTGTAACGGAAAAATATCCCAGGTGTGGAACTGCCCAGCCACATGGCCCTTAGGGATAAGCCCACTGGTTTCTGCGGAGTTAAATAAAAGAAGTCCAGCCACTGGAGCAAGGACAAGACAGGGTTTATTGCGCAATAGGTTACAGTCAAACTGCACACCCAGAGCAGTGTTACAAGAACTTTTAAAAACTCCTATCATATCCCAGAATACAGTTTGGAAACATCATTACTACATCATCACTACATCACGAAAGGGAAGGGTTATACATGATTGACATATAGGAATAGCAAGGAGAGACAAGAGGGCCTTTCTAAACGAGCAATGCAAAGAAATAGAGGAAAATAACAGAATGGGAAAAACCAGAGATCTGTTCAAGAAAATTGGAGATATGAAAGGAACATTTCGTACAAAGATTACCACAATTAAGGACAAAAGTGGAAAGGACCTAACAGAAGCAGAAGACATCAAGAAGAGGTGGCAAGAATACACAGAGGAATTATACCAGAAAGATATGGAGGTCTCATACACCCCAGGTAGTGTGGTTGCTGACCTTGAGCCAGACATCCTGGAGAGTGAAGTCAAATGGGCCTTAGAAAGCCTTGCTAACAACAAGGCCAGTGGAAGTGATGATATTCCAGCTGAACTATTTAAAATTTTAAAAGATGATGCTGTTAAGGTGCTACACTCAATATGCCAACAAGTTTGGAAAACTCAGCAGTGGCCAGAGGATTGGAGAAGATCAGTCTACATCCCAATCCCAAAGAAGGGCAGTGCCAAAGAATGCTCCAACTACCGCACAATTGCACTCATTTCACACGCTAGCAAGGTTATGCTTAAAATTCTACAAGGCAGGCTTAAGCAGTATGTGGACCGAGAACTCCCAGAAGTGCAAGCTGGATTTCGAAGGGGCAGAGGAACCAGAGACCAAATTGCAAACATGCGCTGGATTATGGAGAAAGCTAGAGAGTTCCAGAAAAACATCTACTTCTGCTTCATTGACTACGCAAAAGCATTTGACTGTGTCGACCACAGCAAACTATGGCAAGTTCTTAAAGAAATGGGAGTGCCTGATCACCTCATCCGTCTCCTGAGAAATCTCTATGTGGGACAAGAAGCTACAGTTAGAACTGGATATGGAATAACTGATTGGTTCAAAATTGGGAAAGGAGTACGACAAGGCTGTATATTGTCTCCCTGCTTATTTAACTTATATGCAGAATTCATCATGCGAAAGGCTGGGCTGGATGAATCCCAAACCGGAATTAAGATTGCCGGAAAAAATATCAACAACCTCAGATATGCTGATGATACAACCTTGATGGCAGAAAGTGAGGAGGAATTAAAGAACCTTTTAATGAGGGTGAAAGAGGAGAGCGCAAAATATGGTCTGAAGCTCAACATCAAAAAAACTAAGATCATGGCCACTGGTCCCATCACCTCCTGGCAAATAGAAGGGGAAGAAATGGAGGCAGTGAGAGATTTTACTTTCTTGGGTTCCATGATCACTGCAGATGGTGACAGCAGTCACGAAATTAGAAGACGCCTGCTTCTTGGGAGAAAAGCAATGACAAACCTAGACAGCATCTTAAAAAGCAGAGACATCACCTTGCCGACAAAGGTCTGTATAGTTAAAGCTATGGTTTTCCCAGTAGTAATGTATGGAAGTGAGAGCTGGACCATAAAGAAGGCTGATCGCTGAAGAATTGATGCTTTTGAATTATGGTGCTGGAGGAGACTCTTGAGAGTCCCATGGACTGCAAGAAGATCAAACCTATCCATTCTCAAAGAAATCAGCCCTGAGTGCTCACTAGAAGGACAGATCCTGAAGTTGAGGCTCCAGTACTTTGGCCACCTCATGAGAAGAGAAGACTCCCTGGAAAAGACCCTGATGTTGGGAAAGATGGAGGGCACAAGGAGAAGGGGACGACAGAGGATGAGATGGTTGGACAGTGTTCTCGAAGCTACTAACATGAGTTTGGCCAAACTGCGGGAGGCAGTGAAGGATAGGCGTGCCTGGCATGCTCTGGTCCATGGGGTCACGAAGAGTCGGACACGACTGAACGACTGAACAACAACAACAAAATTGGCAAGGATACCTTGAGCACTTATCTGGGAGAGAACAATGGGATTCCGGTTGAGGGATATTAGCCCAGTGGCTTCCTGAAGCACCCAGAGATTACCTGCTGAGGCATTTCCCTGTGTACGTGGTCTCTCGCCTACTGGATCATGGCAGAGAGATGGGTCCCCTTAAGGGCATCACTCCATACCCCAAATGAGTTTACTCAGGAGGAGACTTTGCTTAGGTGACCCCCCCCCCAATTTCCGTAACAAAGGTAAGCCATTAAGGGCACCTTCCTTACCTAGTTTAGGAAGTGAGGCCCAAGCCAGAGGTGGGTCTGGAAGTGGAGTGAGAAAATGGAGTGAGAAAGAGTGGCTGAGGAAGCCCAGCCAGATGGTTGGGGTATAAATTATTATTATTATTATTATTATTATTATTATTATTATTTATTATTACGATTATAGCTAAAGGAGAGAAGGCCTGTTGGGCATAATTATGTAATAAAACTATTTCTTATTCAGCTCACCTGGTCTGCTTTTGTTCTCTTGCAGAGGCCAATCTGAGTTCCCTAAAGCAGTCACACCTAGATAGTTCTCCTGTGGTATCTTCGCCCCATCAGAGAAGAGACTCTGACAGGTACTGCCAGCTCTGCACGGCTTGGTTTAATAACCCGATGATGGCACAGCAACACTATGATGGGAAGAAGCACAAAAAGAATGCAGCCAGGGCGGATTTACTAGAGCAACTAGGGAAGACGCTGGATCTAGGCGAATTAAGAGGTAAGAGCCTTTGGTTTTCTAAAAGCATCAACATGGGAACCCTCTGTGGGCTCTCCCCAGTGCTCCAAGGGTCTGTGTGGCAAGCCATTGGGAGGGCTCCATGCGGTTCCAGTGGTTTCCATCACACCTGTCAAATGCCCTACCCCAACGGCTCAAGGCATCTTAGGGTGCAGCATCCGTCTGTCTGTCTGTCTGTCTGTCTGTCTGTCTCTCTCTTTTCCTGGGATCTGATGTGGGATAGCAGTTCTGCTGCCTCATAGGAGTGATACATCACACAGCCCTTCTCCATCCTGAGAAAACCCCTTAATCCTGACTTTATTTTATTTTCTTCTTTGGTAGATTTACAAAAAATAAAAACACACACTCCTGAATTAATCTTATAAAAGGGCAGAAATAGATGCAGACACACGAAGCATTTTTTTAAATAAAGAAAATCAAGACTGCACTCTGCTGCCCCATTCTTCCCACCCAGGGCAGCCCTGCCTTCTGTCTGCACCTCAGGGCTGGTGCCTCATGCGAGACTGGGCCTTGGCAGCAAAAGCAGCCTCTCCTCTTCCTTGCCTACTCTCCACAAGGTGCCTGTTACGGAAAAAATCCAGGTGTGAGGCTGCTCAGTCACCTGGCTCAGCAGGCAGAGCCTGTGGGTTCCTGCAGACTAATAAAGGAAGGAGACCAGCCACCAACCGGAGCAAAATGGCTTTGATCAACGTTTATTGAGCAACAGGTTCAAGGCAAGATTAAACACCGGGAATGGGGTTACAAAAACTTTTAAAACTTCCCTCATTCCCCAGAATACAGTTCATAAAACATCATCACTACATCACTGTTACATCACTAAAACGTCACAAAAGGGGCAGGTTGTACTGGATTAACATAGAGGAAATGAAATGCAAATATTAGATAAGTACCAGGAGGTACTTCTGGGCAAAACAATGAAACCTTGACTGTCACCTAGGTGGGCTCCAGAGGAAAGCATTTGACCTGTGATTGTTCCTTGGGGTCTCTTCCCATGTGTACGTGGTCTCCCGCTTGAGGGATAATGGCGGGGACGAAGCAGTTCTGAAGCCCTTGGTTAAAGAAGTAAAATGGCAGTGGAATGAAGAGAATCCGTAAAGGCATTGATTTTATATGATTTTCCAAATATTTGAGGCTTCTAGCAACAGAAAAGTCCGAAAGGAAAAGTCTTAGGCTGGCCAGTTCAGTTCATTGTCTTCCCAGCAGGGAGCCATCAACACGGAGCCTGTGAGCATGCCCGCATCCACAGCCTGAGAAGAGGTGGGCAAGAGCGGTGCGCAGGCGCCCTCCTCAGTCCATGGCGCCTTGTGCCAGTAGCCTCAATGGCTAAGACGTCCCTGGCCAGTGGTCTGACTCAGTATAAGGCAGTTTCCTATGTGTGAATTGCCTTCAGAAACTTGTGGTGGGTCTTGCCTGGGGCCACAAAAGAACCATTGATGGGGCTTTATGCATCCCACAGACCACAAGTTAGGCACCCTTGGTCTAGAATATCCTACTTTAGGACAGCTGCAGACTAAAGAATATGGCCCATTTTCCACCTTGTTCCCATGGAATTCCAGCAGGTGAGGTCTCCCTGGCAGAGGGAGGGTCTGCAACCACTTTTGCCAAGGTACATTCATTCCTCATTTTTACAGGAACTGTCCACCCAAATCCCTTCCTTCTCCGCTGCAATCTGTTAATTATGTAAAATCTTGACAAAACACAGATCTCCTGGGTTAGCGAAACATGCTTTTCCTTTCCCCCTTTTTTATGCCTTTAACTTCCTGCAGTCAAGTACTATTAGCTGGAAGCCCATCAAATGTGGAATGTTTTATCCATTTATGTCCTGGTCAAGTTTGCAGATGACACCAAATTGGGAAGGCTGGCTAATACCCCAGAGAACAGGATCACACTTCAAAATGACCTTAACAGATTAGACAACTGGGCCAAAGCAAACAAGATGAATTTTAACAGGAGAAATGTAAAGTACTACACTTGGGCAAAAAAAATGAAAGGCACAAATACAGGATGGGTGACACCTGGCTTGAGAGCAGTACATGTGAAAAGGATCTAGGAGTCTTGGTAGACCACAAACTTGACATGAGTCAACAGTGTGATGCAGCAGCTAAAAAAGCCAATGCAATTCTGGGCTGCATCAATAGGAGTATAGCATCTAGATCAAGGGAAGTAATAGTACCACTATATTCTGCTCTGGTCAGACCTCACCTGGAATACTGTGTCCAGTTCTGGGCACCACAGTTCAAGAAGGATACTGACAAGCTGGAACGTGTCCAGAGGAGGGCAACCAAAATGGTCAAAGGCCTGGAAACAATGCCTTATGAGGAACGGCTTAGGGAGCTGGGTATGTTTAGCCTGGAGAAGAGAAGGTTAAGGGGTGATATGATAGCCATGTTCAAATATATAAAAGGATGTCATATAGAGGAGGGAGAAAGGTTGTTTTCTGCTGCTCCAGAGAAGCGGACACGGGGCAATGGATTCAAACTACAAGAAAGAAGATTCCACCTAAACATTAGGAAGAACTTCCTGACAGTGAGAGCTGTTTGACAGTGGAATTTGCTGCCAAGGAGTGTGGTGGAGTCTCCTTCTTTGGAGGTCTTTAAGCAGAGGCTTGACAGCCATCTGTCAGGAATGCTTTGATGGTGTTTCCTGCTTGGCAGGGGGTTGGACTGGATGGCCCTTGGGGTCTCTTCCAACTCTAGGATTCTATGATTCTATGATTCTATGCCTCACTAAAGGGATTTGAAAACAGAAGGGTTTCCTAGCTCTACATTATACAGGTTTTTTTTAATGTGCTGTGTTCCTTTCCCCTTTCCCTGCCTGAGCTCCACAAAATGCAGGTTGAGTTTATAGATGAATCTCCTGTTATTAAATCCTTCTTGAATGGGTGGCAAGCACATGCCACAAGTGTTCTTCAGAATATATGTAGAACACAGAGATTGAAGCATTCTCCTCTCATCTGCCCCAAGGCGACATAACCCCTCACAGTACGATTAGACGTGAGATGGAAATAGGCGGTTCTCTTTTATTTGCAGCGTCTACCGCCTTGGGCAGAATTTCCTTTTATGTCTTATTCCAGAAAAACCAACAGCCTTGGCCGAGAGGCCCGAGTGGGCCTTATGCTCCACCGCCCTCTGGTGCAAAACTCTTGCAACTGTAGCATGAAGTGGCTTCCTGGGCTTCTTTCCTCCGTTAGAGTGGCTTAAAACCATGCTGCCCACAGCTTTAACCTTCCCTTGGGATGCACAGGTGGTTGCCAAGGGAGTCTTGAGCTCCTGCCCAGCACCTTCATATTAAATGCCTTGAATGATCCAAGTCTAGTCAGGTCAATAGGGGCGTATGGTTTGTTAGGGGAGGGGTAGTACCTCTGGTGGGGGACATGTCATGCTCCTTCTGGGGTAGTTTGCCCTCACCCTGCTTCCAGCTCTCACCTGCGGCTCCAGGTGAGAGGGTTTCAAACTCTTGGTGAGTTAGACTTCCCTGAATGTTAAGATGGGTGCAGAGGAGACCAATAGTGGGTCCCGCAGTCAAGAAGGCTGTTTCTGCAAGTGCTGTAAATATAATAATAATAATAATAATAATAATAATAATAATAATAATAAAAACATTTATTTGTATCCCGCCCTCCCTGGCGAGTGAGGGACAAGTGGGGCTTGTTGTCTACCTGGGAAGGGAGCCCATCTAGGAGAAGGAAAACCCTGTTCCTTAACCTCTGCTGCCTTGCATGATATCTTCAGGAGAAGAAAAGGCTTAGGATCCACAAATCCGGAGTGGCGTTCCTAAAATCGTTGGGTGGCACCGTGTGCTCCTCCTTCCAGCAACATTGGGGCAAACATTCTGCTTTCCTTTGGGCCACGTCAGAGAGGCCACAAAGGGTGCCTTGCTGTTTGGTCAGCCCAGAACCTCCATCCACACAGCCCACGCTTGCACCTCGGGGAGATCATTTGGTGCTGCTAACAGAGGGGTGTGACTTCACCCCTGGAGGCACACTCCATTGTCTCTCGAGACAGAGGGATGGCAACAACAATCTCCATCTGGTCATATCAACCCTGATTTGCTCCTTGTGTTCCATGGCCAACTACGGGCTCATCCACACTTCCACTTGTTCAGTTGTTTCTGGGCATGAGTTTGAGTGGTTTTCCATTTGCCCCTCTACCCTGATGTTTACTGCTGAATTGGAAGAAACTGGATTGGCATTCTTCCCAATTCAGTGGTAAACAGTGGGGTTTTCCCAGGGAAAAGTGGCAGTACAAGAGGAAGTGTGGATGAGCCCTATGACAATGGGAACAGAAGCAATATAGCTCTTAGGAGCAGGTGATGGGGCCAATCAGAAGGGAAATGAGGGAGGCTGAAAAGGAAAGGGACTCTTAGGACCTGAGGCAGCAAAATGGCGGACAACGAGAGAGAGAGAGAGAGAGAGAGAGAGAGAGAGAGAGAGAGAGAGAGAGAGCGCACATGTCAGAAAGATCTCAGTGCAATCTAATAAAACTAAGTTTTGCTCTGGTGCAAGATAGCCTCTTAAAAACTAGTACAGAGCAGATGTGTCAAGTGTCCCTGGCCTGGGAAGGGATTCCACAATGTGGATGGCTAGCTGAAAAGCCCTTGCCTCTTACCGGTACCTACAGTGATACAATAAAAAATGGAAAGTATTATTATTATTATCCTCATCATTATCATCCTTGTCATTAATTTATTGCTCACCTTCTAAGACACCATCTCAATGAGATTTATATATAATTGAAAGCAGTTAAAAACACAGAAACATTTGAAACAATACTAAAACCCTAACAAGTGGACACTTGTGGTAAAAAAACCATTTATCAAGCCAGGAAAGACTTGGACTGGACAGACTTTGAACAGACCGTTAGAGGAATGTCCTTAGTAAAGTAAGACACATGGCTACCATATTTTCCAGTATTAACTAAAACGAACCCAAAATAATGTAAGGCGTTTCAGCTTATTCCTAATTTCTTTTCTTCAGTCTCTTAAAAAAAAAAACAGACAAAAAGTGGAAATGAATAAGTAAAAATCCTCCTGAAGAGCATAACTTTCTATGCTTATTTCTAAGTGGGATGTACATGTAGCAGATGTCCACATTCCAGAAAAATCAAATGCTTTGCTTGATCATGAGACCTGTGAAGATTTCTGGGTGGTTCTGCAAAGAACTGCCACATCCTTCCAATTACAATCCAGCACAAATATCTCTTTTGAAACTTTCCCAAAGGTTTTCACATCTGCCAAGTCAATTTCTCTTGCTCTAATAGCCAGAAGATCTAAGTAACAACAACTGGGGGAGGGGGAATCTCACCCTAATTCTACCAACTGACAGCTTTTTCTGCCTGTTGACAAGCTTCAAAGTTTTGCAACATTCTGTCCCTGAGCAATACAAGAAAAATTGCTTTTGTTTTCCCAATGAGTTGCTTCACTTGAGCAATGTTTACAGTCCCAGCTGTATTTAATTTTATATGAAACATCCTCTCCAGTTTTGATAATGCTGTCATTCTTCAGAAATTGTCATCTCTTCCCAAATCTAACATTTGGGATTTCATCAGTTTAATTAAATAATAATGCCATTGCACCTATAACTCCATGCCCAGGCAGTAGGAAGGTTCGTTCCCTTGTAATGAGAAGTATCCTGAAGGCTTTATGGCATTTTTGTAAGATCTGTTTATTTCTAGATGATGATGATGATGATGATGATGATGATGATAAAGGTAAAGGGACCCTTGACCGTTAGCTCCAGTCACGGACGACTCTGGGGTTGCGGCGCTCATCTCACTTTCAGGCCGAGGGAGCCGGCATTTGTCCACAGACAGCTTTCCTGGTCATGTGGCCAGCATGACTAAACCACTTCTGGCACAATGGGACACCATGACAGAAACCAGAGTGCACGGAAAACGCTGTTTACCTTCCTGCCGTAGCGGTACCTATTTATCTATTTGCACTGACGTGCTTTTGAGCTACTAGGTTGGCAGGAACTGGGACCAAACAAAGCCCGTGGGGATTTGAACTGTCAACCTTCAGATAGGCAAGCCCAAGAGTCTCAGTGGTTTAAACCACAGCACCACCTGCATCCCCTTTTATTTATAGGTATTGTTGAACAAGAAAGAAATGTGCAAACCCACAAGTTGGCAAGAAGAACAGCATCAGCATCCCCACAAGCAATGCAGCCCCACAAGTGGGGAGTGGGGAATTCAGTTCAATTTCATTTAGAGGTCCTTCCGAACCAAAACACAGCCATCCTTGAAAATTCATATATCTCCAAATTTTGCAACACAGTTCTCTGGTCAAGCACTGCATACAAAAATGAACACAATATGGTAAAATGTGCATAAAAATGCCTATTAGTCAAAATAAATAAAAATGCTTTATATTAGAGGAAATTGCTTTGAAAACTTGCATATTAGGGAAAATTGCATACAGAAATATGTATATAAAGGGAAATTAGCAGTAAAATGCTGATGAATTTTCATGAGAGGTTTTTTTAAGATTGGAAAAACAGATTGATAGATTCATCCCTTCTTATATGGCTACTTCCAGAGAAGCCAGCTAAAGAACTCAAGGGGATCCAGATTGTCAGTATTTATTATGATAAATCATACCAGGACATCTCTGGCTATGTGAAGCAATACAGAAATATAAGAAATTAAATAAAAACAATATGTAAAGCTGAGCGATAAAGATTGGCGCTGCTTTGACCAGATTTGTGGGGAACTTGGTAAATTAGGGCATAAACTTAATATTCCAGCATTGCATCAGACTTTGTGCTTGCCCTAGTTTCTTCATTCACATTTGTGGCCAGCAGCAAGTTTGTTTGTTTATTTTTATTTATTCATTTCAAAGGAGCCTCAGGTGGAAAACAACAAAAGATTAAAGAATGGAAGCATTTTTTAAAAAAACTTAAATCCATTTCAGTACAGGTGCAGACTGGGAAAGATCTCTGCTTAAAACGGTTTTTGGGAAGAGGAAGGTCTTCAGCAGATGCTGAAAAGGCAACAGAGGCAGTGCCTCCCTAATCTTCAAGGGGAGGGCCTTCCAAAGGGCAGATGCCACAACACTCAAGGCCCAAGTTCTGCATTTTGTGGAACGGACATCCTGATAAGATGGTACCTACAGAAGGCCCTCACCTGCAGAGTGCAGCAAATAGTTGAGTATATAATGAGAGACAATCGTTCAAATATTGTATTTTCAAACACTATTCTACAGATATTGAGGGCCACTTGGAGAAGTGAGTGAGGGGGTGGGGAGGGACAGTGCCTACGTTCACAAAGTAGCCTGCCAACAAGATCTGTTTGCATGAGGGTTGAAGGAGGAGATCCATGGCAGCCTACTGTTACAAGCACATCGGCAGGGAGTAAAGTTGGCAACCAAAATGAAAGATTAATGTTTTTTTCCCTATCCAGTTTCCAATTTGCTATGCAAGATGCTGCAAATAAACTCCTGGTTCTCCTTTGAAACAACTTTCTGAGAGAGAGCCTCCTTCCCCAGCCTAGTGACCTCTAGATATTTTGAACCTCTAGATATATTGGGTCCCCTGCCTCCATCTTCCCCCACAGCAACCTTTGGAGGTCGATTAGGCTGAGAGACTTGCTCAAGGTCGCCTCTTCGTGTAAGAGGAACTTGAGAAATAAATACTCTATAAACAAATATAGCTAATTCCTTTCTTCAGGACTACCTGAGGGGCACTCCAAATGGGTGTTTTTCTGCTGGTGTAGGCAATAACATGCCATGGAGACATTAATTGTGCATCAGTGGTGGATCTATAGTGGACTATTGACACACCACTCCACTTTGTTAGCTGTTCTGTGATGCATCCCCAAATATGACTGCATTGTTGCCCTATGGAGAGGCACTCCTACACTGTAGTGCAGCAAACGTGGGATAAAAAGAAAGGAAAAACCTCCAGGAACATTTGTGAAATGAAAAATTGCAGGATATAATCAGGAAGCGACAGGACATGTAACAGAAACAAAATAATATGTCCTCTCCAAAACTTTCTCAGGCGCCAACAGTATTGAAAATGGGGTCAGGTGTGGTGTAGTGGTTAAGAGCGGTAGACTCGTAATCTGGTGAACCGGGTTCGCGTCTCCGCTCCTCCACATGCAGCTGCTGGGTGACCTTGGGCTAGTCACACTTCTTTGAAGTCTCTCAGCCCCACTCACCTCACAGAGTGTTTGTTGTGGGGAGGAAGGGAAAGGAGAATGTTAGCCGCTTTGAGACTCCTTCGGGTAGTGATAAAGCGGGATATCAAATCCAAACTCTTTCTTCTTCTTCTTCTCTTCTTCTTCTTCTTCTTCTTCTTCTTCTTCCTGCCCCAGGACTACGATGGGCACAATTCATCATGAACACACAATAAAAAAGATGTCTAGAGGGCATTCCTACCCCCCATCTCTCTCTCTCTCTCTCTCTCTCTCTCCTCCCTTCTTTTCCTTGGTGGCTCTGCTCTTTCTCGGCTTTTGCTGGAATCAAATCTGATGAAGCAATGCATAAAGCAGAAGTAGCGATAGGGTGAATTATTAATTAATATCTGCAAAGCTATTTGATTTGTTAGTGCCGGGTGTTATAAAACCTTTTTGAAAAAGAATAAGCTTCAGTTTCCTAGAAGCTGTTTAATATGGAAAAGAGTGTTAACTAATCTTCTTTTATAAATATGATATCAGCCTCATGATTCATGATGTCCTTTTTAAGTGCCTCTTTTGATTTAACTGGTTTAGCACAGGTCAAGATTTTTATAAGTTTTTTAAAGGCATAGCATTCTCTATTTGTTTATCCTGCCTTTAAAAAATAAGCCTGCTTCCCCCCACATACACACACAATCAAGGAGAAAGCCTGCATGCAGTACGGGGGGGAGCAGGGACAAAATATGGGTGACTGCTACTTCTGCACAGGGGGTGACATTCCAGCCACACAAACACCAGAGGTTTCTATATTATTATTATTATTTTGACTTCTTATTTGCCCTACATCAAAAGATTCCAGGGTGGCTTACACACCCACACATACTCTCAGTTTAAAATAAAGTATAGTCAGAGAACAGGGTAGGGGTGTGTGTGTATGTGTGTGTGTGTGTGCGCGCGCGCGCGCCTTCAGCATGTGATGGAAACCCCCTAGTGAATGTACCAGATACACCTCTGTGGGCAGGGAATTCCACAGCTCAGGGGCTGCCACAGAGAATCCCCAGGCTGCTCCATGCAAGCTTCTGAAGGCAGTGGAAATACTAAGAGGGTCCCCTCTACCAAGCTTAACACCTGAGTTCAGCCAGGCAGAAGTACTCAAGGAGGGCATTGAGGAGGCCAGAAGAGAGGGGAGGTATGGCTAGGGGAGAAAGAATGGCCTAGGGAGAGTCTCAAGGGCCAGCCACAATTGACTCCTAGACCTGAGATTTCCCACCCCAATGCATATATTGTTCCTGCTCTATAAAATTGTCCTCAAGTTGGACTCTGCTGCATTTGCCCTCCATCCTCACCTTGGAAAGATTGGTAGAAGGATATCCAGGGTCCCTCTGTCAGCGAATGAGCAGTTTCAGATGGGTCCCCACCAGTGTGTTCAATGAGAATGCATTCAGTGTGACATTAATGAAGTTTATATTAAAAATGTATCCACAGAGTACAAACGTGTTTTTAATTTTACATGACTGCAGTTCAGGCTTCCGAGGAAGGAAGAGCCTCGTGCGATGGCAGGACGTGGCCTCTGTGTGACCTCCACCCTGATGGGAGCCGCATATGCTTTGGCCGCATTGCAGGGACTGTTTCCTTGCTGCCACCAGCCACCAGGAGGAATATGTGCTAATAATAATAATAATAATAATAATAATAATAATAATAATAATACATTTTATTATTTACTAGTGGTTTCAGCCCGTTAAAATAACGGGCGCTAGAACAGAAGCCGCCTCCCTCCCTCCCTGCGGCCGGCCAGCCTCCGTCTCCTCTCCCTGCGCCCCTCCCCAGAAAAAAACACTCATCCGGCGCCCGCTTTCCAGGGGGATCCCTGCTGGCTGTTTGGGGGGCTCCGAGTGGAACCCTGCAGAGGGAAAGGGGGCGAAGGGATCCGCCGCCGCCGGGAAGGCCTTCCCGCCTCGCGCCGAGGGAGAGACGTGCAGGCCGGCCGCGCTCTCCTCAGAAACCCCTCTCCCCGCCGCCGTTTCCGCCGCTCCCGCCTGGCTCCGTCCCTCGGCCGGCCTTGGGCCCCTCACCCTCGTCAGAGAGGAAACGCATGTCGTAGAACTCGCTGGCGAAGGTGCCGTACAAAGAGTCGTGTCGCTGCCGCTGCTCGCCCGGCTGTGCCCCGCTGGGGTCGGCGTCCCTCCCGCGGCCGCCGGCGGGGTCCCCGCCGCCCCCCCCGCCCTCGGCCACCGGGCTCCCCCACGACGAAGAGGACGGGGCGGGCCCGGCCAGCATCACCAGCCAGAGCAAGGCAGCCAAACGCGCGGCCATAGCAGCAGCGGCGGTACCCTGACTGGAGCCGGGCTTCTTCTTCGTCTTCCGTGCACCGCCGCCTCTGCTGCCTCCGCTCCCGCGGCTCTCCGGGCTGGAGGGGCTTAGTCCCCGGAACCTGTTTCCTCAGCGCCCAAGAATGAGAGAGCGGGGGAGGGGGGAGAGGGCTCTGAACATGTGCAGAGCGCCCTCCCCTCGGAACGCGCCCCACCCGCCGGCCGAAAGGTGAGGCGGCAGGGAAAGGGGGCTCAGGAGCATGTGCAGAGTGCCTTCCCATCGCCACCACTGGCTGACTGACGGCCGTCGCCAGACGACCCCATCGCATACAAAAGGCGAGTGTCTGGCGCGCTGCACAATGGCGGCGGGGGGGGCACAGCCGCTGCCGCGACTCCCAGGCTCTGGCAGAGGAGAGGCCGCGGCCTGCAAGAGCGGAGCAAGGAAGGAAGCCGGGGGTGGTGGTGGAAGCCGAGGTTGCGAGCGAGTGGCAGCGTGACCTCCTTCCTCGGCCTCCCCTCTCTTTTGCAGCGTCAACGTTCCGTTTCAACCGTCCCGCTTCAACTGCCGACGCTGCTCGCGGCCCGATCTCTCTCCATCCAATCCCTGTGTCCCTGGGGCACATGCGCAGTAGCGCAAACCCAGAGACACACGGACTGGACGCAGAGACACTTGCATTTTATATATATAGATACCCTGCTCATCTGGCTGGGTTTCCCCAGGCACTCTGGATGGCTCCCAACAGAGGACTAATAACAGAATAAAACTCCAAACACTAAAAACTTCCCTAAACAGGGCTGCCTTCAGGTGTCTTCTAAAAGTCAGATAGTTGTTTATTTCCTTGACATCTGATGGGAGGGCGTTCCACAGGGTGGGTGCCACTACCAAGAAGGCCCTCTGCCTGGTTCCTTGTAACCTCACTTCTCACAGTGAGGGAACCGCCAGAAGACCCTTGGCACTGGACATCAGTGTGCGGGCTAAACGATGGGGGTGGAGACGCTCCTTCAGATTTACAGGACTGAGGCTGTTTAGGGCTTTAAAGGTCAGCACCAACACTTTGAATTGTGCTCGGAAACGTACTGGGAGCCAATGTAGATCTCTCAGGACCAGTGTTATGTGGTCCGGCGGCCACTCCCAGTCACCAGTCTAGCTGCCGCATTCTGGATTAGTTGTAGTTTCCGGGTCACCTTCAAAGGTAGCCCCACATAGAGCGCATTGCAGTAGTCCAAGCAGGAGATAACTAGAGCATGCACCACTCTGGCAAGACAGTCTGCAGGCAGGTAGGGTCTCATCCTGTGTACCAGATGGAGCTGGTAGACAGCTGCCCTGGACACAGAATTAACCTGCACCTCCATGGACAGCTGTGAGTCCAAAATGACTCCCAGGCTGTGCACCTGGTCCTTCAGGGGCACAGTTACCCCATTCAGGACCAGGGAGTCCCCCACACCCACCACCCCCTGTCCCCCAAAAACAGTACTTCTGTCTTGTCAGGATTCAACCTCAATCTGTTAGCCACCATCCATCCTCCAACCACCTCCAGGCACTCACACAGGACCTTCACCACCTTCACTGGTTCTGATTTAAAAGAGAGGTAGAGGTAGAACTGGGTATCATTTGCATACTGATGAACACCCAGCCCAAATCCCCTGATGATCTCTCCCAGTGGCTTCATATAGATGTTAAAAAGCATGGGGCAGAGGACAGTACCTTGAGGCACCCCACAAGTGAGGGCCCAGGGGTCCAAACACTCATCCCCCCAACACCACTTTCTGGACACAGCCCTGGAGAAATTAGTGGAACCACTGTATAACAGTGCCCCCAGCTCCCAGAAGGTCCAGAAGGATGTCCTGGTCGATGGTATCAAAGGCCGCTGAGAGATCCAGCCCAACTAGACGCCGCATGGGAAAGTTTGAAAGTGGGGCAAAGTTTGGTAAAAGAAGGCAGAGATCTTGGACCAGGATTGGAACTCTGTCATCAGTGCTTTTGTGAGCTCCCCGCTGCGATGACTGAAATGCACTCTACTTTTGATGTTTTGGAAACTGCAGTTAGCGCAGAATAGTTTGCTTCTTGTCATGGGTGAGTGTAAAAGAGCACATCCTGACTCCAGTTTTGATTCAATTGCACTAGCTGTCTGCTTAACCAGCTCAAACTGCTGCCAAATGAAATTTTGAAGTCCCAAACAATCCCAAGTCTACAGAGCTTAAGGAACATCTCTGTTGCATAGGCACCCTCTCTCTTCTCAGATCTACAGGGAAAGCTATGTAGTTTGATTTTCCTTCATTAATTACAGGGGCAGGCAATTATTATTTAGAAGGCAGCATATGGGGAGAGGAGATGGATGTATTTAATCCTCCACTGTGATTGGAATTGAAATCATCCCTATCTAGTGTGGCTTGTAGCTTTTTGGTTGCCAGTGGGAACCTTCCCCCTAAGACTCCCAGCAATGCTAGGAGGGAGGAGGGAGTAGTCTTAAGCAAACACCTTTTAACACTGTGTAAGAAGAGCCCTGGTGGTTCAGACCAAATCTCCATCTAGTCCAGCATTCAAGACTAGAGATAGTGCAGACTCTCAATTTCAGGGTCATGGGTTTGAGCCCCACGTTGGGCAACAGATTCCTAGACTGCAGGGGGCTGGACCAGATGAGCCTTGCAGTCCCTTCCATCTCTATGATTCTGTGAGTTTATGATCCTGCAGCCTCTGGGAAGTCTGCAAGGAGGACTTCAGTACAACAGCACTTTTCCTCACTTGTGATTCCCAGCCACTGGTATTCAGATTAGAGATGGGGAGAAATTTGACTCCTTTCAAATTTAAAGGCGAACTTACCAAATTCATAGATTTCACTTCAGTGATGGCTTTTTATAAATGTCTGTTGACAGACTGGAGGCTGTGACCCTGCTTGCTCTTCTCACCAACCTTCCTGCCATTCCCACCCCCCACATTAATCCCCTAGATCTTCCCCTTCTCAAAGTGTGTGTGTGTGTGTGTGTGTGTGTGTGTGTTGTGTGTGTGTGTGTGTGTGTGTGTGCACCATTGTTGTGCAACATGCATTTACTTTTGCTCCCTGAACACACCTTGGCTTCATGCAAATCCAAGATTGTGTTGCAGCACTACAAATCCTCCATTTGGGGCTGCACAAAGACATTCTTACATTTCTATTGTACAGTGAAATGTACAGGATGAGCAGATGTAGGCACATGGTGCTATCCTTATTTAGTCCCAAAGTCACAGCCGCCCCACCCCAACCCCCAGCTCATGCCAGACTCTTCCTGCATTAGAATGCCACCTGCTGACACTGTGCTTGGTGCCCTAACTGGGAATATATTAGATGGGTGGGATGCTCTTTGTAAAACATAATTCTTTATTCTTGTCATATACAGAAAGTGGCTATTTTTACCTATGGTAAACATTGTGTTGTTGTTCAGTCGTTCAGTCGTGTCCATCGCTTCGAGAAGACTGATCGCCAAAGAATTGATGCTTTTGAATTATGGTGCTGGAGGAGACTCTTGAGAGTCCCATGGACTGCAAAAAGATCAAACTTATCCATCCTTAAAGAAATCAGCCCTGAGTGCTCACTGGAAGGACAGATCCTGAAGTTGAGGCTCCAGTACTTTGGCCACCTCATGAGAAGAGAAGACTCCCTAGAAAAGACCCTGATGTTGGGAAAGATGGAGGGCACAAGGAGAAGGGGACGACAGAGGATGAGATGGTTGGACAGTGTTCTCGAAGCGACTAGCATGAGTTTGGCCAAACTGCAGGAGGCAGTGAAAGATAGGCATGCCTGGCATGCTCTGATCCATGGGGTCACGAAGAGTCGAACACGACTGAACGACTGAACAACAACAAATTGTGGACCACCCTGTGATCCTTGGATGAAGGGCAGTATAGAAATTCAATCACGGACACGACTGAATGACTGAACAACAACAACAACAACAAAGTTTGATCTTTTTGAGTATGGTTTGATCTTTTTGCAGTCCATGGGACTCTCAAGAGTCTCCTCCAGCACCATAATTCAAAAGCATCAATTCTTCGGTGATCAGCCTTCTTTATGGTCCAGCTCTCACTTCCATACATTACTACTGGGAAAACCATAGCTTTAACTATATGGACCTTTGTCAGCAAGGTGATGTCTCTGCTTTTTAAGATGCTGTCTAGGTTTGTCATTGCTTTTCTCCCAAGAAGCAGGCGTCTTCTAATTTCGTGACTGCTGTCACCATCTGCAGTGATCATGGAACCCAAGAAAGTAAAATCTCTCACTGCCTCCATTTCTTCCCCTTCTATTTGCCAGGAGGTGATGGGACCAGTGGCCATGATCTTAGTTTTTTGATGTTGAGCTTCAGACCATATTTTGCGCTCTCCTCTTTCACCCTCATTAAAAGGTTCTTTAATTCCTCCTCACTTTCTGCCATCAAGGTTGTGTCATCAGCATATCTGAGGTTGTTGATATTTCTTCTGGCAATCTTAATTCCATTCATCCAGTCCAGCCTTTCGCATGATGAATTCTGCATATAAGTTAAATAAGCAGGGAGACAATATACAGCCTTGTCATACTCCTTTCCCAATTTTGAACCAATCAGTTGTTCCATATCCAGTTCTAACTGTAGCTTCTTGTCCCACATAGAGATTTCTCAGGAGACAAATGAGGTGATCCGGCACTCCCATTTCTTTAAGAACTTGCCATAGTTTGCTGTGGTCGACACAGTCAAATGCTTTTGTGTAGTTTTTGGTAAACATTAGACAGTTGTAAATATATATATCTAAAGAATATTTTACCAAAAAAGCTTTTTTTAAAAAAGACAAGAATAGATAAAATCAAATCCAAATGTTTCTTTTTTTAAAAAAATAAAGCCCCTTCTCCAACCACAGTGTCTTACTTTCATCCTCATGGGACTTATCATCAAGATTCTGAAGCTGCTGGAAAAAGGTTAGCAAGGTTAGCACAAGATTTTTCATTTTATCACCTTAAAATGATATAAAACATTTTAAATATTCAAATTGCCTTCGGCCTAGGTTTTATCCCCCTTTTTTACTGAGAAGATTATTAATAGTAAAGTTAATCTCTCTGTATGTGAACACTAATGTGACCTGCTGTGATGAGGGAGAGATCATTTAGTTCTGACTGACCCAGTTCCATCTGTGAATGCTCTTAGATTAAATTTCTCTGCATCTGCATATCTGTTTCTGCCGAAGGAAACACACACAGAGAGAGAGAGAGACGCTACAAAGCTCAACAAGCTCATCTTTAAGCCACAGCTTCATCCCAATCTATGCCCAGTTCCCTCTGATAATTGTGCCCTATCACTGGGTTCCCTGCCAGTTTGGGGACTGCAAATTTGAGTGATAGTATACTTTGCATGTGTGAAAACAGCCATCATAGCTCAATCACCTCTGACAGAGCTAAGCTATTTCTTGAACTTAGCAGCAGTGTAGTGGTAAAAGTTCAAAGTACAGGAATGCATCATGACAGACTCCAGGGAGAGTCCAAACATAACAGACAGCTATTAATGTTTAATTGTCTTTAATTATTATTGGGGGTTTTCTTAAGTTTTTAGCTGTTTCTATTTTATCTCTTGGCCAAACTGCGGGAGGCAGTAGAGGATAGGGGTGCCTGGTGTGCTCTGGTCCATGGGGGGGGGCTCTGGTCCATGGGGTCACGAAGAGTCGGACACGACTGAACAACAATGAACATTTTATCTCTGAGCCACATTGAGTCCCTGTCAAAGAAAAAGGCAGGATACCTAAATAGGAGTAGATAGAAAAAGGTATAGCCAACTAACTTATACTCAGGGTAGAGCCATTGAAATTAATGGACCTAAGTTAACCATGCCTATTCATTTCAGTGGCTCGTGTAAATTGCTTCTTTGGTAGCACAGAGGTTCCTTGTGACCTTGTGCCTTAGCCAATCCTAACCACACCCCAGGCTATGGGGAGAGACTGTAGCTCTGTAGCAGAGTATATGTTTTGCATGCAGAATGTCCCAGTTTATCCTTGGCATCTCCAGGTAAAAATATCAGGTAGCATGTGCTGTGAAAGCAGGCAATATTGGAATAGATGAACAAATAATCTAATCTAGAACAACACAGCTTCGGTGGGTGCTTGTGGCTCAAATGCAAAACAGGTGGAATCCAGGTCAGAAGTCCAGATCACACAAAGAGTAGACAGGACCATGGAGAGTTCTAAAGGGTCCTGCTACAAGAGTTGCTGAGGATGCTGTCTCTGCTGAGTGGTAAAAAGGTAAAGGTAAAGGGACCCCTGACCATCAGGTCCAGTCATGTCCGACTCTGGGGTTGCGGAGCTCATCTTGCTCTATAGGCCAAGGGAGCCGGCATTTGTCTGCAGACAGCTTCCGGGTCATGAAGCCAGGAAGAGATGGCTGGCAAGCACTCCAGGTCTCTGGGACATTTCAGAATGTTGATCTTCAATCTCTAATGTGCCCAGTGGGACAAGTTGTGTTTTCTTTTGTTGCATGTGCCTTTGTTTTGAAGATGTGTGGAACTTGATTTATGGGGGGAGGGGGGAGCATAACAAGGGAAAATGATAACAAATAACTTTGAAGAGATAGAAAAGATTAAGCATGGGAAAGTATATAAAGAAACAGAAAACCTGGAAATATAGTTATCATTACTAATATCATGGTTTGGAAGAATATTGGTGATTAAATATACATTGCCAAAATATTATTTTTAATTATAAATATCCCTCTATTAGTGTCACCACTGATGTTGGTAAAATGTCAGAAATGGATATTACATTTCAAACATAGTAGGGTATTAAATTAAATAATGGTTCTCAAACAATATAATTCTAGAAGCAGAAGAATTATTATAAAAAGAAAATTCAAAAATTTGTTGTGGTACAAAGGTTTCTCAGAAAACGTTTCATGAAAAGTACTCTATCACATGGAATTAAAAAACAGATTTGTCCAGGATTATCATCATTAACTACTCTATGTCATAATGAATTTTTGAACCCTATAAACCATATATCATAATGATACCACAATCTCCACTGTGCCTCATTTCCAAAAGGAAATATGGACCCTGGGGAAGCGCCTGGAACTCCTGGAATCTGGCACCACTCAGAGATTGGAGTGGAAGGCAACAATATTTTTGCTTCTACTTTATCCTTTATAGTGTCTAATCCTGTATTCAGCTGGGACTGCCTCCATCCATTTTCAAACAGGGGAATTAAATAATCTGTATTGAATTTTTATTTTCAGATTGAAACCTGCTTGTGAAAAAGTAGCTTTCAGTGACACAAAATATGCAATAGGTCTAGATTTGTGTTTTGACTAGGTAGAGAAAGAAACAAAATCTCAGCATGCACTGAATGAGCTTGAGAGTGTGAGTGACCACACCCACCCCGGTATGTGGCCCCTGCAGCAAAAACTGTTCTCAACCATCAAATGAGAAGCCCTTTGCACTGTTGAGCATTTAACCTTGCTTCCTTCCTAGTTCCTCACCTCTTGCTTTATAAGGAAGCAAAATAATTGGTGCATCTAACTCCCCTTATTGTGAGACATAGGTGTGTTTTTTTTATAAAAAAAAAATCCTAAAACTTGTAAGGGAGAGGAGGTAGGGAGAAGGAGAACATTACTGAATATTACAATATAAATCCTGTTGAGAAATTACAAATCCCCACATGGTCTGAGATGCATTTCAGATGACTCAACTAGCAGGGGATGGATAATCAAATATGCCTCTACAAAGAAATAAAGTGTACCACAGAGACTATCAAGGAACTGGGGGTAGGCATGAGGCATATTTTAGAGTGTGCATGAAAAATAAACAGAAGCATCTCAGGCTCATTATGCCCCTGAAATTTGCCAGAGGCGGAGAGGATTTGCTAGGGGAGGTTTGCAGGGAGACTGCAGGAGAAGGGGAAGAGGGCTGGAATCTGGAATTAAGCAGCCAGAACATCACACTTTGACAGCTCCTACCCACACTCCCGGGGTAGCAGAGGAGGAGATGTTGAGATGACATGGGATATGCTCTTTTGGGTGAATGTGCCTGTATTAATCCTGAAGCACTGAGGACAGAGGCCAAATTCTAGGGTAATTTAGAGCTGATCTGAAGCTTTTGGAAACAAAGAGGAGGGAGCATGAAGGAAAGGAGGAAGAAACTGGCGGAGGACCAGGACAAAAAAAGTTTTAAAATTCAGGGTTAGGAGATTTACTTAGACAAGTGATGATGACCTCAGCTTGCTCCCCCCCCTTCTTCTTTTTTTTGAACTTAATTGTTCTGCTGCTGTAAAGTAATGATGGCTAACTGCAAGCTACAGTGTCAGAGCAGGCATGCATTTGAACATGATTTCTTGGGAATCATAAGTGGAAAGAGACCTGGTGTGCTCAAGTTTGCCCGTCTACTAAAGGAGGCCGGCCTAGTGGAGGATTAGTTATAGCAATTTCTCTGAAATTACAGGCAAAACTCACTCTTGTAAATACCTCCACCTATGCAATCACAGCCCTGATCACGGGAAATTTTTTTGAACTCGTTATAACAAATGTCTATCTTCCTCCTGGAGGAAACACTGCAGAATTATACAAGAAATGGGGAATTTTGGAGGAGCACCTCATTCTTTGTTACTCCAAATACCCCAACGCACCCAATGTCATAGGAGGGGACTTCAATGCCCGCATTGGAATGAACTGGGAGTCTTTAATCAAAGCCAAATGGTGGATTACCCCAGACTTTATTAGTGACCTAGCCCTTCATACTCAAAGATTTTCTAAAGACAAAAGCGTAAACGAAGCAGAAACTCTTCTCTACCAATTAGTACTACGTTTAAATCTAGTGATTCTAAACGGGAACTGTCCGCCAGATGTTCCGGGTGAGTTTTCACACATAAGCTCTTCTGCAAATAGTGTCCTGGACTATATTTTAGTATCTCACGACATATTTTCTAAATTTTCCTATTTTAAAGTTGAAAATATCCATCTGAGCGACCACCTACCGTTGGTCGCCAAAATGACCATAGATTGGTCCCCAGATGGAGATAGGCATCCAACACACATGATAACGAATTCGGCACTGCAAATCAAGGGTGCAAAATGGTCCGAATTTCAGGCCCAAAAATACTCAGTATATTTTCAACAAGAGTTAAAACAAATATATTCAGGCTTAATTGTGGACTCTAATGATTACGACCAAGTTTTAAGACGATTCTTGAATCTGTCAGAAGATCTAACGTCTTTTTTCTCTGTCCCAACGCATAAAATAAACCGAACTCAAAGGAAGATAGGCGCACTGTGGTTCAATAGTGGTTGCAAACAAGCTAGACAACTTCTTGGTAACATCTACAAAGAGTATAAAGCTTCTGGGGCAACGGTCCTTCCAAAAGAATATTTCCAAGCAAAATTGGCCTACAAGAAAATTCAAAAGAAAGCTAGACAGGAATGGCAAGTAAACCAATGGCGGGCAATCATAGAAGCCTCATCTCTCCGGAATTCCAGACAATTCTGGCTTCTGGTAAACAAAAGAACTAAAAGATACCCTTTAACTATTATTTCCGCCCCGGTTTGGGAATCTTACTTAAAAAATTACTTTGCCTCAACTGATTGTAATGCCAATACAAGAGACGAATTCCAAGATCAGCTACCCCTCTGGCCACCCACCAATCCGGAAGACATCTACGACTTGATCGTTAAACTTAAAACAGGGAAAGCGCCTGGGCCGGACCTGATTCCGGCAGAAGCTATAAAATATCATGCGGACTGGTGGGCTAAAGCCCTGGCGACCATCTTTGATGCTGTCAATAATTCAGGAATGATTCCGGGAGCATGGAAGGACGCCATTATCATCCCAATCCACAAAAAGGGCTCTCCAGACAACCCTGGGAACTACAGAAATATCAGTTTGCTCTCAATAGTGGGGAAACTGTATGCCCGCTTTTTGCTGAACAAACTTACCCAATGGGCCGAAGAGAAAAAATTGATTGGGCCCGAACAAGCTGGATTCCGTCCAAAACAGGCAACAACTAACCATATCCTAATTTTACATCATCTTGCCCGGAAGTACTCCACTCCAAAGGGTGGCCAACTCTGTGCAGCTTTTATTGACCTTAAGGCAGCATTCGATAGTATCCCCAGGAGAATCCTCTGGGAAAAACTTGCCCGCTGGGGCTTCTTTGGTTAATAATTAAGCTCCATGAGAACTCAGCGGCCAGGGTGAGACTTACCCCGGAGGGTGACCTTACTAATCCAATTCCTATTAATAGAAGAGTCCGACAGGGTTGCATACTGGCTCCATCCCTGTTTAATTTGTTCATAAGCGTTTAAGTAGATAGTCCTTGAATTTCTTCCAGTCCTGCGACACCGTCTCCTCCCTCTGGTCTCGGATTCTAGCGGTCAGTTCAGCGAGTTCCATATAGTCCATTAACTTCATCTGCCATTCTTCTACTGTTGGAATCTCTTCACCTTTCCAGTTCCTTGCAAGTAAAATTCTAGCTGCTGTTGTGGCATACATAAAAAAAGTTCTATCCTGACTGGGAATCTCTTCATTGGTCATGCTCAAAAGGAATGCCTCTGGTTTCTTAGTGAAGGTAATTTTCATTACCTTTTTAAGCTCATTATAAATCTACTTAAATGTGTAAAATTGAATATTTGAATGCTTGAGCAGAACCAATAAGAAGAATCGGTTATAGCAGGTGGAAGTGAGCTAAAACTGTATAGAATAATTCTTTGTGTGAGAAATGTTTTAATTGTAAGAGAATATCTGAAGATAAGGATTATAAGATATGACATATATAAGATTAAGTAATTCTAAAGATTAGTTAAAGATTATTAAGGAATAGGACAAAAGTTAAGGGAAAAAGATATAAAGCTACTTGTAACAATTATACGAAGATGAAGGCAGTGGAGGGAACAGGGGAAGTCCCCCCAAAGATAAGAAATCTGAAACAAGAAAAGATCAAAGATAGGTGTTATTGTAGGTTTGTATTTTAATGTCTTTGAGGTTGTTGTTATTATATTGTTTATTGTTTATTTGTATTATGTTTTTTCTTCTTCTTTGTGTGTCGATGTTTGTGTATTGTTTTTTCTTTCTTTGTTCTATTGGAAAATAATAAAATTCTTATAAAAAAAAATAATTTGTTCATAAGCGACATGAGGTCTCCCCTAATAGAGGCTCAAGTAAGGATTCATGCACCCCGTCTAGCACTTTTTTTTTTTTAATAAGAATTTATTGGCCTTTTTCATAATACAACATAAACCCCTCCCACACCAACATATATAACACAAATACAAACAAAGCCAGGATTTTTCTTCTTACTTATATCCATAAAAAAAAAAAATTCTTGTTTCAAATCTTGACACATGACTTCCCCTGCCTATACACCTTCGGATTTAAATCAATCTTCTTTTTTATAACACCTTTTCTCTAAAAATTCACTTTAGTTAAAAATAAAACAATCATCTTTATCTTCTTAGTTTATCATAAATCTTAAAAAATATTCTTAAAAAATCTAAACTTATTTCTTCTTTCCTTTATCATGCTGCTATTAACATAAATCTCAATATCTCACTATTTGTTCACTATAAACTTATAATTAACAACCTTCACACTCCGATTTCAGATACCATAACAGATCATTTAAATTAACGATTAATACTTCACCCCACACCCCCTCTGTCCATTGTCTTTCTCTGTCTTTCGCCGGAACCGTTCCTCGAATTGTCTTCTTTTCCCAAATGTCCACAGATCCAGGCAACAGTCACAACACACCTTGCATCAAGCTTCAGGGTACACCTCACGTCCTTCCTGGGCTCCTCCGTTTCTTTGTACGATTCTTCTACTTCTTGTAAAAATCTTAATTCCATGTCCCTTGCCCCCGAGCTCCCACCTCGGGGTCTGGATATTATAAATTTTCCGGTTCCAGGGCTGCCACCCCCAGAAACCGGTTCCTTTTCCCGGAGTCGCCCAGCCATTTCATAGCAACCTTCAAGCACCCCTTCCAGCTCTTTGCCAAGGTTTGCTTCCATTGAGTAAAATTTTTGAAAAGCCTCCTCTGTGGGAAATTTATTCTTTTTATTTATAATCCCACTCAAGACTTGCAATTTGCGATTAAGCAGTTCCAGCTTCAAGACATCCAACAATTCTTCATCGTTTAGACCAGAGTTCAAAACAAGTTCCAACACAAAGTTCAGCATTTTGAAAGGGAGGGTGGGTATCAAATTTCAGTTCCTGTCTCTTCCTTCTTTTGTTTCAATTGTTTCCCACGTCAGTCCAAATTTTCCATCGCCATTTTTTCTGAAGCCAGAATGTGAAGACCAAAACTTTAGATGGAGATATTTTCTCCCCACTTTATCCCCAAAGGGAAAACTCAGCAGTCTCAGATTTCAAATTGCGAGCTCTTTGTATCCATTATTGTAGCAGCAGTCACTTAAACTGGTTACTATCTTTCACTCCGAAGGGAGGGAGGCAGGCTCCCTTTCCTCTTCCCCCCGGATCGTTCCAAAAATAGAAAAGTCAGGCAAATACTCACAACCACCGGGTTCTTTCAGATGACTAAATACAGGTAGAACTTAGACGCTCATCACAGGCTTTGTCGCCGCATTTACATCCCGGTTGGGGCATGTCCCCTATAGCCCGGCTCCGTCGTCCCTTCACCCCCACTCCCCCTTTACAGGGGGAGCGAGGGAAGGGTTCGGAGCCACAACGGGCACAGCCGGGGAGCCCAGGGTGCGGGACGCTCTTCCCGCACCCCAACCGGAGCCCCGCTTTGCGGTAGCGGGGCTCCTAACCCCCGGGATGGACTGGGCGCTTCGCAGCCGAAGCAGCCCACGACCACCCGCAATGGCGTCGCCGCCGGAAGGCCCCGTCTAGCACTTTACCGCTGCCCTTTATTACTATATGCGGATGACACAGTCATCCTATCCTTTTCCAGAGTAGGTCTCAGGAGGGCTTTAAATTTTTTTGGTTCATACTGCAATGCAAACTCTCTCACAATTAACTACGCAAAATCAAAGATTCTAATTTTTTCGAAGAGCCGGAAACTTTATAACTGGAGAATTGATGGGAGGGCCATTGAACAAGTTTACAGATTTCAATATTTGGGAGTCTGGTTGCAACACAATCTGGGGTGGAAGGCCCATGTAGCTTATGTTACAAACAGAGCCAAAGCTATTTCCTGGGCAATTTTGCGATTCTTTTTCACCGATGGGGCCCTTCACATTCCATCAGCGCTGAAAGTGTTCAAGGCCAAGGTGATCCCGACAATTGCTTATGCCATCTCAATTTGGGGGACTTTTGTTAACCTATCTTACCTAGAGGTTATTCAAAATCAATTTTTAAGAAGGTTACTGAAATTACCCAACTGTGTAAGTAATACTGCGATACGCATGGAACTTAACACCATATCCCTAGAAAATGCCCTGTGGAAGTTTATTCTTTGCCACTGGTTATCACTATGGCACAATCTCCCAAACCTGTACTTGATACAATGTATGTGGAGGGATGATTTCCAGAGCCCATGGGTAAAAACATTACAACTGAAAATCATGGCAATGGGAATCTCCCCTTTTAAACTACTGGAGCAGGATATAGTTCCTGCTAAAAGAACAGTAACGGGTAGATTAGAGGAGATGGACTTGCAGCAGAAAATGGTGTTGGGTAATGGTACCTGTTCACCTCTAAACCTTGGTTTACTACCCCCCCTAAAACTCCCAAATTATTTGAATTCCTTAACTTCCTCAGCTCATAGATATGCCTTTATAAAGGCAAGATTTAACACCTTCCCATCCAACGTGTTGGGAAATAGATTCTCCAATGGACAAATATCGCTCTTATGTGACTGTAATTGCAGAGCACCAGAATCGTTGTATCACATAATCTTTGATTGTGCTCTTCACTCATCGTCCAGGAGTAAGTTTCTTGCTCCATATTTAAAGGGAATTGCCGATGACTCGAACGAAGCCAAACTGAGATACCTACTGAATGATGAAGACCCTCCAAGATCACTTACGGTTGCCAGATTTCTGATCACCGTCCTATCCCAAAAGAAGAAAAACGGACTTCTGGGCAGATTGGACATTCCTTTTAAATCATGACTCAGGATGTAATTATGTGTTACCTTAATTGATGTTTTTATAATTTTATAAATAGGGGGTGATGTTTTATGTTGTAAATTTACTGCTTAGTCTGTTACTTTAAAGTCCTTTTGAAGTTCTAAGTAGAAAGGCTAAGTATACATATGTTGTTTGAAAAATCATGCGTGATGGGCCAATGGCCGTAATAATAAATAGTATCTATCTATCTAAGATTGACTTGCAGGCTTCCCATAGACCTCTGATTAGCAACTGTGAGACAGCATCCGCTGGTGGTGCAGCTGCTGCTGCCTCCACTATAGCTGGGTCTCTGCAAGGCCAACATGCACTGGAATGGCAAGGGGAGCTGTAGGTGCCTTCCCAGGTTTGGTGGCCAACTAGAATGAAATATTGCAAGGGCCCAGGTAAGCCCCACCCCACACAATCAATCACATTATATGGTGTATGCACACTATTTGAATGGCAATGCCCATCAACTTTGCAAGGGCCTGGCCCCCTCAAATATTTTATTGCAGGGGCCGGGGCCAGGGCCAAAGCCCCCATGGCTCCTAGGTGTTGGCTCCTATGCCCCTTGGCATACTCCAGAGATTAGGATGAGGAAACCAGCTGGCTGTCCAGGAATTTCTGTGTTTGGCACGATTTAATCAAACCTTCACTGATTTTAGCTTTCACTAATTCTTCCAAAATCTATAACAATATCTTTGTACCAGGCAAAAACATTCCTCCTCTCCCAGATAATCTATGGCCTATTAAAATGGGGAGGGGGTGTAATTGTTTTCATTTGTTACTATGGTATGTATTTTTGCCTTTTTTCTATTGTAAACTGCCCTGTGATCCTCAGATGAAGGGTAGTTTAGACATTTAATAAATAATAATAAAAATAATAATACCACTCTCCAGAGCTCAGTCAAAGCAAACGGCAATTCAGGTTTTCTCCAGTTTGCTCTGATTTAGCCCTGAGAAACAGGTTTTCCGTGGGAAATAAGATAAGCATAATATGCATTCATCTTGACTAAACTGGCTGAGCACTGGCTAAACCATGATGGGAGATTTATGCCAGCATACAGTGGTACCTCTAGTTATGAACGTAATTCGTTCTGGAGGTCCGTTCTTAACCTGAAGCTGTTCTTAACTAGAGGCGTGCTTTCGCTAATGGGGCTTCTTGCTGCCGTTGCGCCACTGGCACATGATTTCTGTTCTCATCCTGGGGCAAAGTTCGCAACTTGAGGTAACTCTTCCAGGTTATCAGAGTTTGTAACCTGAAGCGTTTGTAACCTGAAGCGTTTGTAACTCAATGTACCATTGTATCTCCAGCTCAGCTGGGTTTAGAGACTTATGCTGGCATAGCCCAGCTGAGACAGAGATTGCCTGGATCCTAATCTGCTCAACCCAGTAGATCTGAGCTCAGAATTGGGCACTTAGACCTTCTTCTTTTTTACCCTAATGGAAGAGATAAATGGTAGAAATATAACAACTGCCTGAATATTAAAGCTCATGTTAAATTATTAAATTCAGTAGGACAGAAATTCTGACTTTTTAAATCTACAGAGAAATGACTAAAGCAATGTGTTACCTGCAGAAATATTCAATTTTAGAACAGTTTTGCATCCGTGTTTTGAGTATTCATGCCCAAAAGATTCCTATAGGCTCTTTTCACTGCAATTCAGCATTTCACAGAATACACACAAGCTCCAGGGTCCTCTGAGTCATCTGAGACAAACCTTTAGATTAAGAAACATATGTGTAAGCCCACCTCACACTCTTGGGCAGAGTATTAACAATCACTTTTAAGGACCATTGATTCCAACAAGAGACTCAAGCAAAAGGTCCAGTTACAGGTGGGTAGCCGTGTTGGTCTGCCATAGTCAAAACAAAATCGAAAATTCTTTCCAGTAGCACCTTAGAGACCAACTGAGTTTGTTCCTTGGTATGAGCTTTCGTGTGCATGCACACTTCTTCAGATACACTGAAACAGAAGTCACCAGATCCTTAAATATAGTGAGGGAGTGGGGAGGGGTATTGCTCAGAGGGTGGTGGGAATGGGTGATCAGCTGATAGGTGTGGAAAACCTGTTGACGACTCTTAACGGCTGTAATTAGTCTTGCAGGGAAAGGCAAGGGGTGAGATGGCTAAAGATAGCTTTGTTATGTATAATGAGATAAGAATCCAATGTCTTTGTTCAGACCAGGTTTCTCCGTGGTTTTAAGTTTGGTGATTAGTTGCAATTCAGCCACTTCTCTTTCCAGTCTATTTCTGAAATTTCTTTGTATTAAGACAGCTACTTTGAGATCTTTTATAGAATGTCCTGGGAGATTGAAGTGTTCTCCTACTGGTTTCTCTGTCTTGTGATTCCTGATATCAGATTTATGTCCATTTATCCTTTGGCGTAGGGTTTGGCCTGTTTGTCCAATATAGAGAGCTGAAGGGCACTGTTGGCATTTGATTGCATACACAATGTTGGAAGATGAGCAATTAAATAGTCCTGAGATGGTATGTTTGATGTTGTTGGGACCAGTAATGGTGTTGTCCGGGTTTATGTGGCAGCAAAGTTGGCATCTGGGTTTATTGCAGGCTCTGGTACCAGTGTCCATGTTGAGTCCTGTTGTAGTATTATTGTGGGTGAGGAGCTGTTTGAGATTGGGTGGCTGTCTGCAGGCGATGTAGGGTCTTCCTCCCAGAGCTTGAGAAAGAGAACTGTCATTGTCTAGGAGAGGTTGTAGATCTCTGATGATGCGTTGTACTGTTTTAATTTGGGAGTTGCCTTGTTCCCTTTCCTTCCCACCAGCTGCCTGGCTGTTTACAACAGAGGAACTTGGGCTCACCTTGCACAGCATTGTCTAAAAGGACAGGCAAGAGGCTGTCCCAGGTTTCAGACAATGGACCTTCCCAGCCCTGCCTGGAGATGTCAGAAACTGAACCTGGGACCTTTTGCAAGCAAAGCAGGTGCTCTGCCCCTGAATCACATTCCTTCCTTCCCCATGGTGAACTCATTGAGGAAATAACTTTCCCTTTTTCATTTTCTAGTTAATTATTATTGGTAGTAATTAGGATTACAAATTATCAGGAGCAATTAATTGCAACTCAGTGAAAAAGAGTCTTATGTATTTAATAGCCAAATTATATTTCAAAACCGAAAAGTGTAACACGTTGTGTTAAGAGATTTCTCTGTTCACACAAGCTCCAGCACAGCTGATAAGGGCCACATCCTTCACAGACGCATTTTTAGACAATATTAATCGGGTAACTCATTCTGTGGTTAATTCCAGCTTCACTGCTACCTTGCAACTGGGTGACTACAATGGCAGAGAGGTGGACTTATGGCTCAGATTTGTCTCTATTGGAATACATGAAGTCAGTGTAAATGAAGCTATCATTCCACATTCAAAGCAGAACATAGGTGCCATCTTTTGGGGGTCCTGGATGCTGTGGCACCCACAAAATTTACACTGTGGGTGCCTGGCCGGGCAACCCAATGCAGTGTGCACATGATGTCACATGGCCTGACAGGGCCCGTTGCGCCCTCCAAAAGACCCCATGGGGCTTGTCGCAGCTGTGGGAGGGTTCAACGAGGCCCATTGCACCATGTGATTTCGGGCACATGCCACAGCGCACTGTGTAATGTCAGACGTGTGACACATGTGATGTCACACATGTGCGCATAACCTGGGGTGCCTGAAGCAGAAGCAGCTTGGCCAGGTGAGGTGGAGCCTCTCTGCTCACTTCCCAGCAGGTGGGTTGCTCTTGCTTACAAGGAGGGAGAGGGACAAGGCAGCAGGGAGGTTGGCATGAGGAAAGCTCTGAGAGAGCCAGCCCAGAGCTCCTGCTGGTGCATTTGCACCACACTGACCTCCCAAACACCTTGCTTTTCTCCCTCCTGGGAAGCAACAGTGACCCACCTGGTGGGAAGTGAGTAGGGGCAGAGGAGATTTCCCAGCAGGTGGGTCATGGTTGCTTATTCTCAGGGAGAGGGGTGAAGCACAAGGAACTCAAGTGTGGGACAGATGCACTGACAACACCAACCCACCTGCCTTCTACCTGGGAGTTAAGTCCTATTGATTTCAATGGGACTTACTTCTGAGTAGAAGTGGTTGGGCTGGTGCTGCAACACACCATTTTCGGCAGAGATTTCTTCTATTCACTGACAGAAGAAAAATAATCCCTTCGAAAACATAATTATAAACTCAGCCTTGACCAGTCTTGACCAAAAAAAGCTGTATGCTCAGTAAGTCCCATTTAAACTTCAAAAGAAGCCATTTTCATTTCTTACCTCTTTGTTTCTTTCCTAATTCAAAATAGTGCAATCAGTCATTGTACACAGATGCCCAGTAGTGACTCGATCTTGCTGCTGCTGTTTTTCAATATGTGAGATGTGCCTGGGGAAACCTGGTGACACTGAGATGCTGCCAATGTATGATGCCAAATGGTGTTGTATATAATTGGGCAGGGATAGTCTGGCCACAGTGAATGATGCACTGGTAACCTCAAGAATCAATGATTGCATTAGGCTATGTGTGGTTCTACCAGAGCATCACCAGCACATAAGACCGGATGATATTGAGCCAGGTTCGAGATTCTCTGCAAGTCCCTTAACAGCTTGGGCACTGGATAACTCAGGGGCCTGCTCATCCCTTGTACCCTGGCCCAGTCCCTGAGGTCTTCAGGGAAGTCCTCTATGGCTCAAATGCAAGACTCACATCCACCAGGAGCCGCCTGCTCAGTATTAGGGGCCCAAATATATGGAACTCCAAGTTGAGGTCAGACAAGCTCCCTCCTTGCTGAACTTCTGCTACCTATTGAATACTTAAAAAAAAAAATCCAACAGGCATTTTAATTCTTACTATTTTAACTGATTTTTATTAACATGGTTACTTTTACACCATAAAAATGTTTATATTTGTTTGAAGCAATGACTGGGAAGGCCAAATAGGGCAGTTTGGGCTCCAACTCTCATCCCTGCCAGCATAGAGAGCACCAAATTTGCAAAGGCTACATCCATGCTGTCAGGTGGAGGAATGCAAGGTCTTCCCCCTCACACATTTTACCAATCCAGTGACAGCCACCGATTTACTAGGGCTAGACTGAAATATCTGACCCACTGTTTTACTTCAATTGTGTGGGGGCTAAAACTGCTAAAGAATTAAAAAAAAGGAACAAATTTCAGGGACGACACAATCCAGTAACTTTGGGGATGGCAGTTTTCCATCCCTTCCTCCCTAACAAAGCCAAGTCATGTCATCGCATACACCCTTACCTTTCTGAGGAAAATTTTAGGAGCATCACCAAGCGAAACATTTGTTGTTAATGGGTAAACAGTGGAGAACCCAGCCTCTGGAAGTCAACAGTGTTCACCCATGAAAGTCACTTATTCTGGAAATGTACTTCTAGAAGAGTAATGGGATGCAACAGCTAGTCAGAAATATCCAATAACCATCTTGGGTGAACATCTCCAGTGCAGACGAAACTGGCAGATGCCAGCACCATAAGCACCCCTATTTAAAAGACAGCAAACCATGCTTATTTCTGATTATACAGAGGTGTGTTTGTGTCTCCCTTTCCAAAGAATATCCTCCATTAAGCCTCCAGGAGTACATTTTTATCTAAACCTGTGATTTACAACAAAACACAAAAGCAGACACGGGTGGGGGGGGAGTGATAAATTATTTTAACACCACCAGTTTGCTGCAAAGGGAAGGTGTCCTGTTTGTCCTTGATATGAAATGGGGGGGGGCATTGGGGGCATAGATGTCTGCAGGGATTTTTACAGGGTGGGGGCATTTTATTTTATTTATTTATTTATTTGAGGGAGTGGAGTAAAACACTGGAAAGGGAACAGGCTACTTTCTCACAAGAAGAGTGTTTGTACACTTCGTCTCCTATCTCAGGTTCTAAGAATGATAGAACCTTACTCTTTTCCTTTTTTAATGAAAGCTTGGAATCTGGGCATGAAGGTTCATTGGAGGGGGAATTGTTTCCCTTGCCCCCACTGTGAACACCCATAAATGGGGTGTCAACAGCACTAGATAGACTGTTATGAATAAAATACTGAAGGTAACAAATCCATTCAACAAACAGGTAGTTTGTTGAGTTTACAGTTATGTGTACCATTTATATTATACTGAGCTGTAATTTGGGGAATAAGTTTTATATCTACTATATTTTTTTCAATGCCATCACCTCCAGAAGATGCCCAATGAATATTCAAATCCTGGGAATTGATATGTGAAAGGCTGTCCACTGATTAAATATTTTTTATTGGATGAATCACCAGCCTTTTAATTGCTTTACCACGTTTTACCAAAACAATGAAGACAACCTTGGAGAGATACTGAGAAAAATATGAAGCAACTTAAAATTTTGTAAACAAAATCTAAACAGAGGTTCCTTTCAGAAACAAAAGACCTCTCCTTAATACAGTATACACATTCCCCAGCATACCAGGTCTAAAAAAAAAGTTATCTGAAATGTCAGTCCCACCTATTAAAATGTGTTTTCATTTGACTTCCGGCGAGGACGCCATGCTGGGCGGTCGTGGGTTCGTTTCGTTAGCGAGACGACCCAGGCCAGCCCGGGGGTAGGAGCCCCGCTACCGCACAGCGGGGCTCCGATAAGCCGCGGGAAGAGCGTCCCGCGGCTTGGGCTCTCCAGCGAGCCCGCTATGGCGCTGGGCTCTTCTCCCGATCTCCTTGTAAAAGGGGAAAGGGAGTGAAGAGTCCCCAGCGCCGGGCTGTGGAGGCAATGCCCCAACCGGGCGGCGATGCGGCGGCTGCCGCCTGCATGAGCGCGTCGTTCTACCTGATTAGGAAAAAAATGAAGAAACACGGAGGCCGTGAGTACGGGATTAATCGGATTTAAATTTGACAATTGGCACTCCGGGAGGGACGTTAAAAAGGAAGCCCGTTCCTCCCCTTTGTTAAACGGAGAAAATAACATTGTTTCAGATGGTGACTGCTGCTGCAGTACTGGATATAAAGTTTTGACGGAGTTTTTCTCTGACAAGTGAGACTGATTGAATTCCCTTAAGGGGAACTAAATTGATGGAAATATTTCTTCTTGAAGTTGCTGGAATGTAATCTTTTCACCCTGACTCTGGGGAAAATGGCGGCGGAAACTTATGGCTTAAGATGGAAAAATACTGAAACTTGATACCCTATGCCTGCTTCCACTATGATTGGTTTCGTTTTTAAACTGGCTTTGGACTCAGAATTGACTCATGAACAAAGGATTATTTTTTTGAAGTTAGAATTGCTAAATCAGAAATTAATTTTGCTGAACCAGGATGTTGAGGAGAAGTTATATTCCACAGGAAAGACTTATGAGACTTTGGTTAATTTGGAAGGAAACCTTGGCAGAGAACTTGAGGGAATTTTTGAGAAACAAAGTACAATGACTATGCAACTCCGAGACGAAGGAAAATCCTGCTGGGGTGAGAGACCCAGGATTAGAAAACAATTTATATCCAATTTCTGGGGTGAGAGCCCAGGAATGATGGGGAGAAGATTTGTGAATCTACAATTAGAAGAGGACCGGAATTTTGAAACGGAGATGCTGGAAGGTGATGATCTGTGTACCCTGAAGTACCCTGCAAGGACATTTTTGGACTATGTCTGGACCTGTGGATTTATGGAAAGACAAAGAGACGACATTCTGGACATTGTTGTTGGAGAGAGATGGAGAAATGTCTGGGGGGAGACCCCGAGATGGCGAAGGGAAATGGTTAGAAAAGGGATAGGGTGAGAATATTTAAAATATAACTGGGATGGCTCACCATGGTACCCTGAAGTCAGTGTGTTAAGATTTTAAGAATTTGAACAAGTGAAGAGATATGTGAATGTCTAATTAGCAGCAGTTTAAGTGATATAAGAAATAAGAGTTGAGTTAAGAAGTAATAGGATGTATTTTGAAGTAAAAGTAAAGATTAAGAAGTTTGTTTAGATTTATTGGATGATTTGAATTTTAGAAGTTATTAAAATAAATTAGAATTGGAACCAAAGGAGAGAAAACGGGGGAAGTCACCCCACCTAGATTCGAACAAGAATTTTTTTTTTTGTTGTTTTATAAGCAAGAAAAAGAATTATTGGTGTTTTTGGCGGTGGTTTGTATTTGTTTTTCATTATGTTTTGAATGTTGTGTATGTGTTGTGTTATGTGTTTTGTTGTTCTTTGTTTTGAAAAAAACCAATAAAATCTTTATAAAAAATAAAATAAAAAATAAAATGTGTTTTCATTTATTCAAATTGTCTCCTGTGGATCAAATCAGCTTTACTTTAATTAAACCAATTTAACCCTGTGGCCCTCAGAAAAAGGTGACAAGGACCACCTTTTTCCTGATTGTTCTGAAGTTCTTGCTGTTTGGAGGCACCTTTGAGAGGCCTTCTTGCTCCCATCAGCATTTTCTTCCTGCAGGGATTGCTCCCCACTTGTCTGGGAAAGACAGCAGGATAGCAGAAATGCTAATGTCTTCATCTCATACACCTCCAATTTTCAGAACTTGTACATGACATTCAACCTCAAACATCACACTAGTTTGGGCCAGTATTGTTCAAACTGCTACTGGGATTGCCACCTTTGTTCAGCCAAAATACAGGACAGGTCAGCAAGGGCGGGGAGGGTGGAGGGGCAAAACAATTTTTTTTTTACCTGGTTCTGAAATGACTCCAAAGCAATCCATTACAATGACACATGTGGTTTACAGTGCTCTGTTCAATGAAAAATAAAATAACAAAATGACTATGATTTACAAATGTAAGAAAAATATTGCATATTATATGCATAGCTGGACTTTGTAATACTAATTGGTTTGACCCAAACCTGGAAGGAGCAGCACGCTATTTTACTTTCCATCAGTACTTTCTGTCACTTCATTCCTGAACTAAGCAATGGTTTGTTAGTATTTTACGGGATGGTTTGTATTTCCTGTATATTTTTTTCTTTCTTGTCTGCCAACCTTATCTTTTTATTTGTGACTATGCATGTGCAGGAAAGGTGTAGTATGGGGGTGCCAGGGGGGTCTGTGGGGGGTGAACCAGGTACCGCCACACAGGTGACACCAGCACAGCCCATCTGTGTGCTGTGTGCTCCTCTCCGCCTACCAAGGGTTGCATCTGCTGGGCGAGTGCCCCCTGTGCAAGCAAGCAGGTGGCAGAGCACAGCCCCACTCTGCTCAAGTGGGGGTGGGGTCAGTCCAGCGGTGGTGGCAGCAAGGGCTGGGCTGGTAGGTCCCCCGTCCTACGTGTGCCTGCACACCCCTGGCACTGACAACCAATGCTGTGCTGCTGTGCATGTGTATGTATGACCAGCGGTCATACTTCGGAATTATTATTGGGTTCAATTATCTTTTATTTTCTAGCTGTCATCTACAGCCACAGACTACAAAACATAGCAATGTCTGGAAAAGAAGGGAATTGAATAGATTTTCCATATTTGAACCATATTACGCTCCCATATCTTTTCTTTCTTTCCCACTTTTGGAGGCGGCAGATATTTTGTTTCAGGCTCCATCCCTGGTGGCAGCCATTTTGTAACTGGCACCCTTGGCACCTTCTCAAAATTCCAAATGTGCCCCTGGACCCAAAATGTTGTGCAATCACTGACATAGATGTTGTGAGTTGTGGTCTTCCTTAGCCTTTTCCTCCATGATTTGTCTAATCTTCGCTGTCACTATTTCTTAAGATTCAGAATTCTGAACTTTCCAACACTCAGCTTCATTGCATGTCAACAAGTTCTAGTCCTATGAGAGAAGGAGGGAAACTTTCTTCATACCATGCATAATTTCAGACATGACTGTCATATCCCCTGAGCACAGGTAGGTCCATGGGAACAAATTGCTCCAACAAAGGTGGAGAGCAAACTGAACGCTTTTAAGCCTCTGCTTCCAGACCACCTCTCTCAGGTCCTTGAAGAGTCAGTGCTCTGACCTGAAGACAGACAGGCCTGCAACATTCCTTGGCCTCCTGTCTGGTGGCCCCTTTTAGGCATGGAGCAGGCAAAGGCCCCGGTGGCACAGAAGGTTTTTGGAGATCCTTACATCTGTATTCGGACATGTAAAGGCTCACATCTGAATAAAAAGTAGCCTTATGAACTCTACTACCAATGTTTGAGTCATAGGAAAGCCCCATTCATGTGCCAAAGGCCTGATCCTTCCTTGTGTGCTCAGAAGCAGGCAACAGTCATCAATCTGACAGGCCACAAAGGTTCTCAGAGATGCATGTATCCAAGCCCTTTTGAAGGCTTCCAGTGAAAGGTGTTATATAAGCACAAAGTGTTGTTATTGCTCTGCCAGAAGCAACTGATTTCCAAAATAAAAGATTTTGTGAACAGAGTAAATGCCCCATTTTCTGGCCTAGATCACTCCATTACCGAAAAAGAACAGAAAAAAGTGAGATTTAAAAGCTAAATCTGAGATCTGCAATGTCAGTATCCAGAGACACTTTTAGCAGGAGACCCATGTTCTAAAAAAAAACCAAAACCAAAGAAACAAGCTGGCTGTTTAGAGCTATTAAAGTATGCAGCTATTGGGAGCAAGCAATAAATTTAATATTGGAAAATATAGGAATAAAAATGGGATTAATTCTTTACTGGTCATGGGACAAACTTTGTGGGTGCTGTAAGTAGCAGTGTAGTGGAAAATGTAGAGGTTCCCCATCCCTGCTTCTAACTCCTAGTTGTTTAGCAATAGCAACAACAAAACATATTTTCCCACCCAAAATATAATTCTGGAATAGGAATTTGTATGAAGTAACACTCAGGTCAAGTCAGTTCTGGTACTGAAAACCAATTCCTAGTATCAGAAGCTTCTCAGAGGCACTCTTTTTTTGCTACATTTCTGGTTCAATTGGTCAGGAAACAAAAAATTGCAGGGTTTTCTTAGACCACTTTTGTCTTGCATTAGCTGGCCTGGCAAAGGTTCAGGCAAACCCTGATTCTCAGCGCACACTCAGGAATTCCCAAATTTCCCCTGTTCCTCTCATCAGGAGGCCACACTTAGGAGACAGTGGTCTAGGTTCATGGAAACGCCCATGGGAAAAGGTGCCAAGGAAAATTGGTAAGTACAGATTTATAGGCCTCTGGGCAAACCCAGAGCAGGAAAGCCTGGGTCACACTTCCAAGGGCTACCCAGTACCACGGACAAACGAACCATGAGAAGCAAAAGCCCTTAGACAGGAAGGGACAGGAAGGTATGAGTAAGGTTTTCAGGTGGGCCACTGAACGCTGTCCTCCAGGCAGGACAGATTGGGAATTGCGAGTGTGAATGAGATTGGATGAGTCTACATGCTGAGTGCTTGATCTGTGTTTGTGTTTGGAATTGTCTAGTGAGAAAGTAGGAAAATGGGAGGAGAAGCATCTAAACTTTCAGATACTCCTACACTGTTGGAATGTATGTTGAAGGGTTTTAAGAAAGTATTTAGAGATAATTATGGAATATGTGAGACCAGAAAAACTCAGGACTCTCTGTGAACTGAAAAGGCCAAGGCAAGCCATATATATTGATCAATGGCTGAAGGAGTGGAAGGAAACCAGATGCAAACAGCTCATGGTTCTGAAGAAGCCAGGGAGCAAAACCAATCCCAAACCCATCTTCTGCAACCCAGAAGAAATTAATCTACCTCGGTGGTGCTGAATATCAAATCAAAACTTTATTGCAGTCCAAAGAGCCACAAAACAATTTCAAAACTAGATACAGTTAAAATGACCAGACAGACAGATGGAAGAAACCAAGGCAGTCATTTTGTTTTATCTAGGGCATAATGATCTTTGTTTCTTATAACCTCTGAAAGAAACTTTGCCATGGCCAGTGTAATATTGTTTGACATGTCTTCCAAAAGATATTTAATATGGGAGGCTTCAGATTTCCCCAGCAAATTTGCCAGTAGGGGTTTGGTCAGTTGATCCCTTGCTTGCTCCTATTATATTATATCATGATCCAGATGATATAAGAGGGATGATGGCAGTCCAATCAAGGTGGCTTTTCTGGCCATAGTTTTCAGCCATTGGCTGACAAACTTCTTGTTGGTTAAATGTTGTAATAATCCCTTCCCCAGGACGAATACTGAGATCTTGAGCCAGTATCTCAAGGCAGCCCACCATGCCCACCAGAGTGGGCATTCACCTGTTTCCATAAATAGAATTGAACTTGGGCCACAGTTTTGGACCTGTAATAGGGACCGAAGAAACTTTGCCTGGAACCCATCTAACTTAGGAAATGAACCATTGTACCAGACACTTGAAGCATAGAGAAGTTGGGGAACATTAAAAACCCTTATGGCTGATGGAACATAAAGGCCTCCCCTTGTAGAAAAGAATCGGAGTATAGCGAGTTTGCTTATCTCCACCTTTTGATAGGTGGTCTGCCTATGGCAGTTCCAGGACTTTGAGTGATGAAATAAGAGCCCTAAATACCAGAAGCATTTGGTCTGCTCTAGGTTATGGCCATCCAGTGCCCATTTACACGGGGGAAAGACCGGTATTTTTTATTTTTCATAATTGATGGATAACCCATTGACAGAGCAATAATCTGAGAACTTCCTCAGTTGGTATTTCAGGCCAGGTCTAGAGCGAGAGAGGATGGCTGCATCATCATACAACAAAAGAGGGGTCTTTCTGGTTCCTGTTCTTGGAAGATGGCCATCTGGGTCCATTAGGCTTGCCTCTAGATCATTCAAAAACAAACTAAACAAAGTACAAGCTGCTAGTAAAAAAGAAAAGGAGGAAAGAAAATCCACTGCATACTAGCAAACCTTTATTTCTCTGCCTGAGAGGCTTTCAGGATCTCAGCCAAAATCCCTTCAACTGAGAGAACAGTTTTAGAATGGTGACAGATATTATTATTTGTATACTTACAAAAGAAAACCATTCTATCTATAGGCTAGAATTTAACATTTTAAGTCTAGTAATTGGACTTAAATGCCACCTTGCAAAAGGGAATATATAGCAAAGAGTTTTAAGAGCTTTCTTTTTTGAAACTTCATTGGGACTGACAGGAGAGCAGTTGGGAGCAGGCGGGGGGGGGCACCCACCAAAGATAGAAAAACCAGCAGACTCACTTTGACCCCTCACCAGCTGCAGACACTCCTGAGACAGGCGGCAGGACTAACTAGAGCCCCAGTTCTAGTTTGTCTAAACTCCGTTTTCAACCAGCAATTTACTGAGCTGGAAAACTTACAACTCCCCGCCCCTTTTATTCTGAAATCCACAAGCCCTAATTGGAGTTACTGTCAGCAATAACTGCAGTCTTTGTTATCCATAGAAGAAAGGGTGTGAATTGTCCAGGCAGGATTGAAGCTGGTTGAAAAGTTATTGCCAGCAGGAAAAGATAACCCACAAGCATGGATAGATGACAGGTCCCATCCCCCCTGGAAATCCCAGCGTGGCAGCCAGATGATTTTGCAAACAGGCTTACAGAGTACCAGACTTACCTCCTGAAGGCTAAGAGATGAACATCCAAGAAGCCCACTCCTTTCCTTCTCCCCACCCCTCCCAGGTGGCATCTACCTGCGGAATTCTGCTGGACCTGATGGATGCCCTGCCCTCTTCAGTGCCAGCTCCTCAAAAAGGAGAGCCGTGGGGGCCACCACCTGCAGCAAGTCAAGCTGACCCATGGACCCCCTTTACAGTTAGCAGTTCTACCTCAGACCCCTGGAGTCCTTCTCAGCCACCCTCTGTGGCAACAAAAGCTGCTTTTGATCCCTGGGGAGCAGTGCCAGCAAACAAGCCTCTTTTTGCTTCTGGTAGTAAATCTTCTGACCTCTTCAGCAACTTAAATGGGGCAATTAAAGATGACTTTTCTGAATTTAACAAGCTTTAGACATCTAAAAAGCAAAGTTCCACTTTGTCAGCCCAGAACAGTGTCCCAACCAGCCCTGACCTCTTTGACTTTCAGCTTGCCCCCACCCCCCTTCCCATTGCCACCACCATGTCCATGGGCTTCCTGAGCAATGCAGAAGACCATCCTGAGGGGGAGATGCTGGAATGCAACAGCAGCGCACCCTTGGCGGGGAAGCGGAAGAAGGCACTGGGCAAGAAAAGCCTGCTGGGCTCCAAGGGCAAGCAGGTCAAGCGGAATGCGGCCAACACCTGCAAGTACACCTGCATGAAGGAGCTGAAAGAAGCCTCAAGAGCACCTTGCACTGGATACCACCAGACACCAAGCTCTCCAAGCTGAACACGCTGCACCTGGCTTCCAGCTACATTGTGTGCCTCCAGCAAATTTTGGCCAGTGACAAGTACGTGAATGGCTATATCCACCCTGTCAACCTGACTTGGCCCTTTATGGTTGCTGGAAAACCAGAGAATGAGCTGAAAGAAACAGGGAGCACCACTTGGGGTGTGTGGCCCTACAGCATCCTGATCCAAGAAGCCCCAAGAGTCTCCTCATGCATTTCTCAAGAGACTGTATAGATTATATATACCCCCTCCGAATTGGCGGCTGCAGAAGGAATGAGAATAGTGTGTGTGTCCTTGACAGGCAGCATTTGAGAGCCGCTAAAAAGGAAGGCATTACAGGCATGTAGCTTAAAATAGGCATCTGTGAATCAAGAGACTGAAAGAGAGTAGAGAATGAGGAAAAAGGCAGAGCTGTTAGCTCTGGCCAGGTGAAAAGAAGGAGGAGAGAATGTGTTTTACCCTTGGAAGAAAATGCAAAAGCAAGAAGGGTTTGCTGAGACGAATAAGTCAGCTGGTTGAGATAGCCCGAGAAGGTATTTGCAAGTTGGGGGGGGGGAGGGAAGAGGAGGAGGAGTTTGGATTTGATATCCCACTTTATCACTACCTAAGGAGTCTCAAAGCAGCTAACATTCTCCTTTCCCTTCCTCCCCCACAACAAACACTCTGTGAGGTGAGTGGGGCTGAGAGACTTCAGAGAAGTGTGACTAGCCCAAGGTCACCCAGCAACTGCATGTGGAGGAGCAGAGACGCGAACCCGGTTCACCAGATTAAGAGTCTACTGCCCTTAACCACTACGCCGTAAACAAGGAAAGGATGAGGAAAGGGCAGACAGAGAAAGAGGACGTGGACAAATATGGGAAAGAGATAGTGGAGGAAGAGGAAGAGAAGGAATTGTGACAGGAATCAGCGTGGTTGGGACTGTGAAATAGGATTCTGAACCTCACTTTGCCTAGCCAAAATGCATGGAGAGTATTAACAGCCCTGAAACAACAATGTGACCCCAAACAGCTGCCACCACCCGTGCCTCAATGAGAGTGGTTGCTAGATGCACTAACAGAAATATGGGCTGAAGAAAGTGTACTTGGATTCACCAAGAATGCACCACCAGTGGCGGTGGAACTGAAACCTGGGGCAATATTGGCCACAGTGACCTAAGAAGAGTGTTTGAAGGCCACCACAGAGTTGCTGAATGTGGCTAGAAGACAGAAAGCCCAGGTATGTGCCAGGACAATGTGGGCTCTCCTCCCAGAGAGGAAGGAAGCAATTTGCCTAAAAAAGAACCTGCCACCCAAAAGCAGCTCAGAGGTTTCGTGAGGGCAGCAGGGTTCTTCAGAATTTGGATGGGGAAATGCCCAAAGGGGGACATCTGAGGAACTGAAGAAGAAATAGATAGCTGCTCCAGCATTGCAAATCTTTTACCTTTTATTTGCATGAGGCCCAAGGAATGGCACAGCTTAGCAGCTGGCAGCAACCAGTGGACAACCTGTTTAGGCAACTGGATGCCATGGCAAAGGGATGGCCCCCATGCCTGCGAGCAGTGGCAGCCTGTACTGCCACTGGCAGTTTCACCTTTGGCCAGCAGATGAAGCTGGACGCCCTGGAGCCAAGAATCTGACTGGTAGCCCTGGAAGCCCTGACTCTGATGGCAAGACTGGACCCACGGGTCCTGGAGGTAGAAATGGAAGTTCTGGTGCAAAAGGTCCCCCAGGTCCTGCTGGCATGGCTGGTGCTCCTGGACTGAGCGGAAGTCGTGGTCCTCCTGCCCCCCCGGGAACCAATGGAAGCCCTGGACCTGCAGGTCCACCTGATGCAAGAGGTCAACCCGGTGTCATGAGATTCCCTGGACCTAAAGGTGCTGCTGGTGAGCCCAGTAATTCTGGCAAGAGAGGTGCTCCTGGACCTAACGGTGCTGTTGGTGCTCCTGGTAAAGACGGTGAAACTGGAGCTCAAGGACCCCCTGGCCCAAGAGGCCATGCTGGAGAAAGAGGCGAACAAGGTCCAGCTGGAGGAAGCCAGAGCAAATGAAGAGCAACAGAAATTTAACACATTGCATGTTACTTATAGCAAGCTTGTACCTGAACTGATCAAAGCAAAGTAGCTGGGAAATTTACTTATGGCTATTAAGCGTTACTTAGCACACGACTAAGACGACTAAACAAAAAGCAGGAACCCATTAGCAGGAGATGCAAATTGAACATTCCTGCCTAGAAGTGATGAATGTAGTGTTTTCATTGCAGCCAGACCTGAGAGATGAGCCCCTGCCAAATTCTGATGACACCCTTTTCATAAATGAAAGCAGCTTTATCATAAATAGGGAGCAAAAAGCAGGGTATGCTGTGGTATCTGAAGAAGAGCCTATGGAAGCCTGTTCCCTCCCTCCAGGAACCCCTGCGCAAAAAGCTGAGCTTATTACAGTCACCCAGCGGTTCCTGTACATGCCAAGTGTCCACTCCCCCTCTTGGGACGAGACTTACTCAACAAATTGGAGACACTTGGACCTGCAGCTAGCAGCTGGCTGGATTCCAAGTTTGCCTACCTCATGGTGCTTTGTGGAAAGAAATAGGTATGATGGGTAATCCAGGAACAAGCCCTCAACTTGAAATCAGGATGGTGGCAACTTCTGTGCCAAAGCCGGAATCAACTCCTGTACATACCCAGGCTCACGCAATTGGCAAAAGCCTAAGATGTGCTCCCCCTCGGAGTCCAGTGGACTGGGATAGTGACCATGGACAGTAAGCGAAAACCTGATTTGACTCAGGAAGAGCAGGTTATGGCTTCTGTTTTTGTTTTCTCATTATAGGTGGACCCTGGAATAGACTCCTATCTCCCAGAGGGCCGTTCCTACCTCATGACAAGGTCTGGCTGAAGGTCTGCCCTGCAACCTCATTGGAATGGACCATCCAGTCATTTTTGCCTCTCCAATTACTGTACAACTTTGCAGGAGTCATCCACTGGGTCCACCACCACCCACAAAAGTCAAGCATGCCTACGGAAGCTGGAACTGTGATTAGCTACCTGAGAAGCCTCTGTGCCTGAGAATCAGAAGGACACACCAACTCCCTGGCTCCACCCCACCCCACAGGACGGACAACAGGACGAGCGCCTTGCTTGGTTTGTGCATGGCCGAAGAAGACAGCATATGGGAAGCTCATCACGATTCATCCTAATAGCTAAACCATGCTCCACGGTTGATTTGTATTTCCTTGCACAGGTTAAAGTCTTGGTTTTAGGACAGAGATCTAGGACCCTGATACTAGATTGTTGGCAGATACTCTAATGCTCCTTACCCTGTTGCTAAGAGATTTCTTGGAACCAATGCCTGAATGCATTCGCCAATTACCAGTACACCCAAGGCAGATACCACTTGAGATAGGGGAAGAAAGGCAGGTTCGGTAAATCCCAATCCATGCCATTCCCCTGGTGGGCCTATCCCCTGATAGTTCTGGGATTCAGTCTCCTGGTGGTACTATGAGTAGCGTGGGCTTACAGCCAGGGTCTCTGTGGGTTCCCCCCACATCAGCATCTGCCAAGCTCTAAAGATGCAGATTGCACTGTTCTTGATCTTTCTAATCATTCCTGGTATAATATTTGGCTGGAGGGAGAACACCTTCCTCAGATTAGCCTCCTCTATTGTGAGGAAAGTAAACCAAACAAGCTGTTGGGTGTATGTCCACATCCCCATGCAATTGGGGCAGGGGATTTCACTGTCAAGGGTATCAATTCCCCTTAATCGGACCCTCATGGCACGGCTTTGGGAAAATACCACCTTTAGCAAAAATATCACCTCCCAGACATGGACTATAGATATGGTAAAGGACGATGTCTACTCCTTCTTTGTAACTAGGAAATGGAAGGGAGAAAACATTCAATTTGTGGAGAATTATACAGGCTGTAATGTTACCACCACAATTAGCTGAGGACAGGCTGTTGTTTCCAATTACTTCACTTTACCCTGGCCAGTGCCCGAGGGAACAGGATGGTCCTGGTTATATAACCATACAGCCCTTAAGATCCTCCCCAGCAATTGGTATGGAACTTGTACCCTTAGGGACATAAACTCTGCAGTCATGGTCTATAAGCAGGTAGGCCAACATGAAACTCACAACCTGGTTTGGAGGCAACACCAAGAGGTGCATGGGAACCCGCTGGTAAGAAAACCTAGTGGTTTTCAAGCCTTAGCAAGAGGGTTTCTACCCTGGCTATGAGTCAGTGAATTAGAGAAGGCCTTGGTTAATATCTTGGCCTCTCTGGAGATCCTAGCAAATGCCTTAGCAGCCTTGCAAACAAAGGAGGACCAGATGTCACAGGTCACCCCCCAGAATAGGCTGACACTTGGTGGCGTCTGAGCCTTGGTTAATTCATCCTGTTGTGTTTTCATGGATCAGCATAAACACGTATAACTTGATATTCATGCTATTCTGAAACAGTCCTCTTTGTGCCACTATGTTAGCCTAGCTGACACCAGTACAGGGTTCTAGGAAATCTGATATTGGTTCCCCAACTGGAAGAGGCTCAATGAGGCACTGTTAGGAGGAATGTTTATATTCATTATAATTGCTGTTTTTCTTTGCTTAGTACCACATTTTATATCTTGTGCTAGATGATTCTTTAAGACTGTTTTTACACTTGAAGCTAAGGTACTGCATGTACGTGCCCACAGATCGACTGAGGCTAGGCAATTGGCTGCACATGATCGCAGAAGGCTGCTGATCACCCTCTGTGAGGAATATTGACCCTATGTTGACTTGAATGATCAGACAGAAGACTCAGATGATGACATCATAATATGAGTCTCGTCTGAAGGGGGGAATGATGGAAGGAGCAAACAGAATTTATTATGAACCCCAATTATGAGTACAAAGTAACCAAGTATGTTTGCAAAATGAACCCCAAGCCTGAAGCCTGTAAAAAGGAGACACTTTTTCTCTGCAAAGCCTGCAGTTCACGAAGGGGTTAAAAGTTTACTTTGACCAGACTCTGACCGACTGAAGACTCAGCAGTTGGCAAGGTTTAGCTGTAAGGAAGCAACATTTGGAGTTTGTAAGAATGCTACAGGAAGGGACTAATTCATATGATCTTTTGTATGTTTGCTTGCCAAACAGTATCTTGGCTTTGGAATGCTTTAATCTGGGCAGTAATTGACATGTCCAGCCTGTTTGTGTTGTTTGAAGTACCTTATTAAGGAAGTAGAATGCCATATCAACCTTCCTGGCTGACAGAAAATCCTGTACATCCTATCTGTAACATGTCAAATGTCTCATACAGCATGTCAATTTCTTGGTCCTGCTTCATAAATCATGTCAGAGTTCTTGACTGCAATACAATATGTTCATACATCATGCAGATTTGCTTTCTGAAAAACCTATATGAGTTTGATCTGAACTGAGATCAATACACCAGTCTGTTTAGGACTGGGGTCTGGCTGCAGCTGTAAAAGAAAGGCATTTCCTCGAACCCCTGGTCTGTCTTTGTTTGACTGAAAACACCTGCTACATTATGATTCAGCAAACCTTCACTGAAGAAGAATTAATTACTAATGGAATCTAATTATCAATGGATTACAACTATTAATGGAATGCAACAGGGAAATAACAAGAACTTCATAATTTTTTATGGATTATTTGAACGAATAGACTGTGTGAAAATGTTGTGAGGATTGGGCACTAACTTTGATTTATTATGGTTTTGGCGAGACACCAGCTTGCTAGTAGATTGGAAAGGTTGAAAGAAGAAAATGCTGGAAGTCTGCCCGAAGCCATGGTCAGATGCCAGTTCACTTTCGGTTTGAAAAGGCAAGACGGCATGAGGCTGTGGTGTAATTGAGAATTCCGCCCTTGAAAGGGGTGGGTGTGCTGAAGATGATTGATTGATTGATTACAACATGAAGAAAAGGACCAATACAAACAAATATTTCACACAGTAAGTTACAGAATATAAACTCCACTTGCAAATTATTGGATATGGAATAAGCTAAATATGAAGGAAAGTCATCACACCAGTGGCTGTTAAAATAAAGAATTAAGATCAGAACTGTGGTACTTCGATTAACTAAAAGAAATGGAGCAGGACCCAGGAATAACATCATCATCTCCTGATAATCAGAACATGGGAAGTCACCCCAAATTGTTTAATTCAGAACTGGATAATTGGCTCTTTTGATTGTATTGTGATTTGGTATTGTGTTAATGTGGCTTATAGGGACATGGGTGGCACTGTGGTCTAAACCACTGAGCCTTGGACTTGCTGATCAGAAGGTCGGCGGTTCAAATCCCCGCAATCGAGTGAGCTTCCATTGTTCAGTCCCAGCTCCTGCCAACCTAGCAGTTCAACAGCATGTCAAAGTGCAAGTAGATAAATAGGTACCTCTCCGGTGCGCTGCTCTGGTTCACCAGAAGCGGCTTAGTCATGCTGGCCACATGACCCCGAAGCTGTCTGCAGACAAACGCCGGCTCCCTCAGCCAGTAAAGCGAGATGAGTGCCGCAACCCCAGAGTCGTCTGCGACTGGACTTAACGGTCAGGGGTCCCTTTACCTTTACCTTTAATGTGGCTTATATTCGATTGTTATTAATGAAAAATTAATAAAAAATTATTTAACAAATTAAACTGGCTCCATATGGAGTGCAACTGAACTGTTGGGAGACTGAGGAAGCTGCATCCACTTGGGTGCCAGTCCATTAAAAACAAACCTATGTAGGTGATGTCAGCAGGTTTCAGGAACTTCCTTCATTGTGAGATTTGGGGGGTGATTTGTGAGTTTGTTTGGGCCCTGAGTGAGAGCCAGGGTGGAGGCATGGATTCTTGAAAGCCAGGATGCTGAGAGGGGGGAAACACTTCAGCAGCAGAAGGAAATGTTATACAGTATACAGATTGATTGATTTGTAATTTGTGTTAATGCTTTTGTTTTTTTTCTAACATTCATTATTTTAGTTGTCTGTTGTTGATTTAGTTTTCTGTACTCCACTTAGAGATGTAGAAATTATCTTAATACTGGTAAGTAAAATAAAAAGTAAGGTTTTTCCAGTCCATTTAGAAATGTTTGGTCATTTTTTTCTGCTGTGACTCCTGATTTGTCTCTGCCCACCAGAACCATGTGGCCCCTGGAAGGCTGCTCAGAAGGGAATATGGTCCTTCAGGTGAAAAAGGTTCCCCATCCCTAACACAATTCATTATTTAAACCATTAGTTGTGATAATACTGTTACATGCTACCCAACCCCCTGAGCAGTGAGGGTGTTGCATGCTGCTGAGTTTTGATTTCATGGAGTGAGAAAACAGTGGAGACTTGTGGTGCTTTATAATATCTGGTTTATGTACAATCAGAGAGGCGGAGCACAGTGGAAGCAAGTAGACATCTATGGCTGGTAGCAAAAGAACTGTTTCAGCCTCTGTTTTCCAGAGAGCAAGCAGCACTGGGCTTTATATTGCCAAAACCAATTCCAGCAGAAAATTCTGCCTGTCATCTGAATCTCTCTGTCTCTGTCCAAATTCATAGCTGTCAATTTCCCTTTGGGTTGGACCAATCCCCCTCCCACCAGTCTCCCTGTGGAAATGTGTGTGTTATCTTGTTATTTTCTACTGCTTTTTGGAGGTGAGAGAAATTTCCCCAAAGATTTTGGGAGGCAGTTATTGCTGATCTTACAGGTCTCCCCAGAAGGTGTGACCAAAGGGATGCTGCATTTATTGGGATACCTTGGGAGCAACATCAAGGGATGTTATAAAGCACCACAAGTCTCCACTGTTTTCTCACTCCATGAAATCAAAACTCAGCAGCAAGCAACACCCTCATACCAAGAACAAACTTAGTTGGTCTCTAAGGTGCTACTGGAAGGATTTTTGTTTGTTTGTTTGTTTGTTTTGACTATGGCAGACCAACACGGCTACCTACCTGTGACCATGCTAATGAAGGCAGCCAAATTTCTAAAAATAACATGTATTATAATGCAGTGTCCAAAATGAATTTTCTGACATGATTCCCTGCTTTTCAGACCTATATGCAAGTGAATGGTGACAATCACATTTTAGGTGACTGTCAACATTTACTTGTGAATCTTGTCAGTTTTTAGGCATTTACAAAATTTGTCTGGTATTGTCACCAAATTTCAGGCATTCAATGTAACATATGTTAAGCTGATAATGGCTGCAAAACCATCTGTTGTAGCAATGGGGAAACATAATGTAAGATTATACATTTTGGAAATCATCAGCCACAACTGAGCACCATTAAGCTTCAATGGAGGGATTTAAGTATGAGAGCAGTGGGATATAAAACTCGGGATGTGCGCTGTATTTGGTCGAATCATGAACCAAATCAGGTCAATTTGTATCAAATATGGATCGATTTGAAGATCCTAAAAATCAGTATTTGCAGAGGTTTGTGCAGATCTGTAGCTCAAAACAGCCGCTCAGAACGCCAGACAAAGAGTGTTTGCAAAATGTTGCCATAATTAACCATGAGTATAACACAGTCTGGGATGCGGGTGGCGCTGTGGGTTAAACCACAGAGCCTAGGGCTTGCTGATCAGAAGGTTGGCGGTTCGAATCCCTGCGACGGGGTGAGCTCCCATTGCTCAGTCCCTGCTCCTGCCCACCTAGCAGTTCGAAAGCACATCAAAGTGCAAGTAGATAAATAGGTACCACTCCAGCGGGAAGGTAAACGGCGTTTCTGTGCTGCTCTGGTTCGCCAGAAGAAGCAGCTTAGTCATGCTGGCCACATGACCCGGAAGCTGTACACCGGCTCCCTCGGCCAGTAACACGAGATGAGTGCCGCAACCCCAGAGTCAGACACAACTGGACCTAATGGTCAGGGGTCCCTTTACCTTTACCTTTATAACACAGTGCAACTAATTCTGATGCATTCTGTCCACAGGTCTTAAGCGGAGCTATACCTGTAACATCTGCAATGTCACTCTAAACTCCATAGAACAGTATCACGCGCACCTGAAGGGGTCCAAACATCAGACCAAGTGAGTAACCCTTTGTTGTCCGGCTGGCTGGGTGTGACATTTTGGTGAGTAAGTCTGAGAGTAGGGGCATAAGGGCACTCCAATCTTCAATCAGATCTATTTTGGAAATTAGGGTTGTGCCCTTGACTTTTGAGTATGATCATAATGGAGGGACAGGCATGGAGGAAAGTTTTTGGCAGGGCCGTCTTAAAGGGATTGGCCGCCGTGGCGTGACGATCCCTCGGCGCCCCCGCCGTGCCGCCTCTCCGCCCGCCTCCCTCCCACGCTGGCCGCCCTTCGGGAGGGGGGTGGGCGAGCGGGGGATGAGGGGCGTGGTGCTGGAGTGGCGCAGGGCTTTGCGTGCCCTTCCTAGCGCTCCAGCTGGGGCTCCGGAGGGCGGGCGGCTTGCAGCTTGCCCGCCGGGCGCGAGCGCCCACCCCCACCCGTGGGGGCGGGGGCGGGTTGGGGAAGGGGCGCCCGGTATGCCGGCGGGCTCGTGGGGGCACCCCTGGGGGCCCCGCCGCCCTAGCACACCGCGCCACCCAGCATCGATCACAAGACGGCCCTGGTTTTTGGATTGCATTCTCAGATACAGGAAACCTAAGATGGTTTTTCCTAGCAAGAGAGAGATTTAGACATTTAAAAACAGGAAAGTAGACAGCAGCGCAAGTTGGCTTCCAAAGCATTTAAAGATTTGAACCCAAGGGAAATCTGAGAACAAAACAAAATCATGCATTTTTGAGAGTATTTCAAAACATGTTGGGAACCAATTTCCTTGTTTACCTGTCATTCCACTTTTCACTTTTCCTGTAGTTCTATTTTGATCCTCTCTCTTGCGTGAGTGAGTTTGGAACTGCTGAATGGTTGGTGTAGCCCTCCTGGAACCACTTCAGAATGTAGCTGAAAGAGCCACGTACTTGGAAACTTTCTTTCTTCGTAATGCCAGGCACATTGGAGAGAAAGTTAAGCCTGAGTCTTTCTTCTTGACATGCTAACTTGTCACAGACAGAAAGGCTGTGGGAAGGGTTGTTGCCAAAACATTAGAGCTATGTGTAAGCAGCATCTCAAAAGTTATCCACCCTGTTGGTGGCAGAGAAATCAGGAGGATCATTTCACTAAATTTCTCCATGGGGAGAAGAGAAATACTCCAGTAGTTGCTCAGGGGTGGAGTCCATAGCACAGCTTCTTTTTTATATAAGGTTTTCTTTTGAAAAGGAGTGTGGTGGAGTCTCCTTCTTTGGAGGTCTTTAAGCAGAGGCTTGACAGCCATCTGTCAGGAATGCTTTGATGGTGTTTCCTGCTTGGCAGGGGGTTGGACTGGATGGCCCTTGTGGTCTCTTCAAACTCTATGATTCTATGATTTGTCCTGTGAGTTTCTGGGCCCAATTCAAGGCATTAGTACTTGCATGCAAACTCCAAAATAGCTTGGAATCCAGGTACCTAACAGATTGCCTCCCCCAGTATCAACCATCTTGGACCATATGCCTGGCAGAGGAGCCCCTGTTGGCAGTCGTTTCACTTGGGACTCAGCTATACAGCTGCAAATAAAACGTTTTAAGTGCATTTTAAGTGTGATATATATTGTGACACTAGATGGTGATGGTGAGCCTTATGGAAAATTCAATGTATTTTTAAAAACACTTTTTTAGAAATCGGGTTCTACCTTGAGTAAGAGCACGTGTTGCGGTCGGGGCCTGGCAAGACACTAAATTGACCTGTAGGGAGTGGCTGGACGCTGGCCTTAGTCAGGATTGGTCAGGCAGAGTTACTGGGCAAAGTTAGATGTAGCAATTTGTGATGGACAGGTCAGCGTCCTTTATAATCCTCTGCACGCAGGGTGATCCCTCTCTTGGCTTCGAGCTTCGGATCACCCACCCGTCCCCCCTGTTTTCATAGGCCTCTGCTTTGACCTTGCAACTGCCTGTCATGGGGTCGTCTGCTTTGTGGCAGGGGCCCAGTAGGAATTTTTCCATCTGGCTGATTGGCTGTTGCCATTTGGTTTTCGCCTACTGCAGTAGCAACTTGTCACAACTTGTAAGGTTGGCGGTTAGGCATTGGTTATGTTTTGGATTGCTCGGATGGTGAGGCCCCACCTCCGCAATCATGTTTATGTTGGTACAGGGAATTCCGTTAAAGGAATCTGGCGGCTCTTATGCTTTGTCTGAACCCCTAGCTAGGGCCGTAGTCAGAGCCCCCGGGACCACTGGGGAGGGGGAGGTTACGTCCCCAGCCTCCTTAACTCTCCCCAGCTGCATTCTCCCGATGCTGACTGGAGGTCAGCAGCTGTCCCGTTTGGACAGATAGTCTGAACCAATGCCTACGCAACCACTCACCGAATTTGTATTTTAATAAAGTTGTGGCCTAAATTATTGCCAAAAACCCAAACAAAAATTTATGTCTCTGTGTATAATTCTTGGGGGGTGGCTTGAGGACCTCGACGCGCAAAAGCGTTTTCAGAATGGTTTTTATGTGTGTGTAGATTCCACCTTAGTGTTGTCTGGTTGGTGCTGACCCATGAACGGGCCTTAGGGTTCTTAGTGGTCCCCTGATTATGGAATGCCCCACATGGTGAGGTACATCTGTCCCCTTCATTATTAGCATTCAGGGGTCATATATACATGTCCTTGATGGCTGTTCATTTGAAGGCTAAAATATGCAATTTCTGGCAACCTGTTTCCAAAGATTAGGCCATTCTTAAATGTTTTTAAATGTTTTAAAGTTTTGATTTTGTTTATTTTTACTGAAATGTTGATGATCCAGTGCTAAAGATTGAGTTTCCCTGGAGGAAAGAGGCAGTGCAAATGGAATTATGGATAAGCCCTCCGTGCTACTCTGGTTTTAATTTCAGTTGGAAATTTGGATTACCAAATACCTGGTGGAATGCCTTACATGTGATATATGCTTTTACTGTTTATTTATTTATTTTTCTGTTTTAAAACCACTACCCTGCAATTGTGCAATGATGAAATTTGGGCTCATCCTCTAAGCTTGTTTGTGTGTACAGGTAGCAGGATGGTCTATTTGGCTCTTCATGAAAACTTAAAGAGAACTTTGAAATAACAGTTTTATGTTCTCCCCCCTTCCCCCCCTTCTAAATTTATAAAATCCCACCATTTCACTGTTTCATCAGTTGACTATTTTAAGTCAGCTCCCATGGTCCCGGGTGGGTTTTTTAGGGGGTGTGAAGCAGGCACTCCCAGCATAGCCTGGACTGTCATGGTAGGATCCTTCACCCTCCACACCCCACACCTCAGCACATGGGCACCCCCCAGGCGCACGTTACCACTCCGAGTGCCGTGAGTTGACGCAACACTGCTGAGCTCCACTTCTGCTTAAGGTTTCTCACTTTGCCTTTGGCAAAGGAAAACATCACATGCACCATTAACCTTCCCTTTCTGCTCTCTTGCAAAGAAAGAACCTTTCTTTTCTTAGTATGTTCTATATTTTTTTGCTTGTAATTTCCTCTGCACACCTCACCTTTCCTCAGCATCTATGAATATGAACGGCTTTGACTAGATCCCCCTCATTGCATTTTTATTCCTTCCATTCTTCAGACAATGCAAATGATTTCTCTCTCAGCTTTTTTGCCTCTGAGCCAAAGCAGCAGTGACTGTTAAGAGGAAGTTGACCTTCACTTCAAAGACATTTACAAAAAGTTGGCCTGCCTTAAATTGGATTTCTGGACATGAATATGGACAGGCTAAAAAAAACACAAAGAAACCTGAGCTATTATGACCCCCTCCCTAGCCACTGCCTGCCTGTTGGTTGTGGAGAAGGGCATTATGAAGAAAGCCCCCGATGATTGATGACCATAGCCATGTGGTAGAAGGTGGTCCTTCCGGTGTCTATGCCCCAAGCTGTTGGGGGCTTAATTGCTGTAATCACCAGCATTTTGATTTGTGCTCGGAAACAGACCTCAACCATTATAGTCGTTTAAGAATTGCCTAATGAACTGTCTCTCTCCATATGAATCTACCCAGACCCTGCCCTTCTATGTGTGCCTCCTCCATGAGTGGTCCAGAGGGTGGCAACATGAGAATGAGCCTTCTCTGCTGTGGCTCCCCATTTGTGGAATACTCTCCCCCGGGAAGTTCACCTGGCACCTTCATTATACACCTTGAGGCACCAGGTGAAAATGTTCTTCTTCAGTCAGGCCTTTTGTTGTTGTTTAGTCGTTTAGTGATGTCCGACCCTTCGTGACCCCATGGACCAGAGCACGCCAGGCACTCCTGCCTTCCACTGCCTCCTGCATTTTGGTCAGACTCATGTTAGTAGTTTTGAGAACACTGTCCAACCATCTTGACCTCTGCCATCCCCTTCTCCTTGTGCCTTCAATCTTTCCCAACATCAGGGTCTTTTCCAGGGAGTCTTCTCTTCTCATGAGGTAGCCAAAGGACTGGAGCCTCAACTTCAAGATTTGTCCTTCTAGTAAGCACTCAGGGCTGAACACCATAATTTGAAAGCATGGTGATCAGCCTTCTTTATGGTCCAGCTCTCACTTCCATACATCACTGCTGGGAAAACCATAGCTTTAACTGCACAGATCTTTGTCAACAAGGTAATGTCTCTGCTTTTTGGGATGCTGTCTAGGTTCATCATCGCTTTTCTCCCAAGAAGCAGGCATCTTTTAATTTCATGATCTGCCATGATCATGGAGCCCAAGAAGGTAAAATCTGTCACTGCTTCCGGTTCTTCCCCTTCTGTTTGCCAGAAGGTGATGGGACCAGTGGCCATGATCTTAGTTTTTTTGATGTTGAGCTTCAGACCATATTTTGCACTCTCCTCTTTCACCCTCATTAAAAGGTTCTTTAATTCCTCCTCACTTTCTGCCATCAAGGTTGTGTCATCAGCATATCTGAGGTTGTTGATATTTCTTCCGGCAATCTTAATTCCATCTTGGGATTCATCCAGTCTAGCCTTTCACGTAATGAATTCTGCATATAAGTTAAATAACCAAGGAGACAATATAATAAGATAATGCATGCTTTAGATGTTCTCGTCTTATGGACATTTTTACATAAATCAGTAGGCTCAAATGGGGATCTTCTTCTTCTTCTTCTTTGGCGATCCCTCATAGCTGAGTAAAATTGTCTTCCATAAACACGGTTTTAACAATGAGTCCGTAAGTGACTGTGGAGGCCAATTCTGGATCCACACGTCCTTCCACAGTGGGGACATTGGTTTCCAGGTGGGAGTTGATCACGGTGTGGATTTGCCAAGCATGCCTTCCTCTTAGCACGTTTCTCCCTTGCGTCCTGAGTTCAAGTGTCTTCAAAGCCTTTGGTAAAGGCTGTTCTCCAACTGGAGTGCTCGCAGGCCAGTGTTTCCCAGTTGTCAGTGTTTATACTACATTTTTTTAGATTTGCCTTGAGACAGTCTTTAAACCTCTTTTGTTGACCACCAGCATTACACTTTCCATTTTTAAGTTCGGAATAGAGTAGTTGCTTTGGAAGACGATGATCAGGCATCTGCACAACATGACCAGTCCAATGAAGTTGATGTTGAAGAATCATTGCTTCGACACTGGTGATCTTTGCTTCTTCCAGTACACTGATATTAGTTCACCTGTCTTCCCAAGTGATGTGTAAAATTTTTCGGAGACACCATTGATGGAATCTTTTGAGGAGTTGGAGATGGCATTTATAAGTGGTCCATGTTTCACAAGCATATAGTAAGGTTGGTAGTACAATAGCTTTGTAAACAAGCATTTTGGTTTCCCTGCGAATGTCCCAGTCCTCAAACACTCTGCACTTCAATTGGGAGAAAGCTGCACTTGCAGAGCTCAGGTGATGCTGGATTTTGGCATCAATGTTGGCCCTTGTGGAAAGATAACTGCCTAGGTAGGAGAAGTGATCAACATTTTCCAACGTTACACCATTGAGTTGGATTTGTGGCGCTGCAGAGGGGTTATTTTGTACTTGTTGGTGCAGCACTTTGGTTTTTTGGATGTTGAGTGATAGGCCAAGCTTTTCGTAAGCTTCTGCAAAGATATTTAGGATGGTTTGGAGGTCATCCTCTGAGCGTGTGCACACTACGTTGTCATCAGCATACTGAAGCTCTATGATGGAAGTTATGGTAACCTTACTCTTTGCTTTCAGCCTGCTCAGATTGAAGAGCTTTCCATCTGTTCGATATATGATTTCTACTCCGGTGGGGAGTTTCCCTTCGACAAAGTGTAGGATCATGGCAATGAAAATAATGAATAGAGTTGGGGCAATAACACAACCCTGTTTAACACCTGATCCCACTGTGAATGGTTCACTTTGAGAGCCATTGTTATCTGTGATTGTTGCTGTCATATTATCATGGAGGAGCCGAAGGATGTTCACAAATTTATCTGGGCAGCCAATTTTCAGAAGGACAGTTCACAGGGCATTACAATTTACAGTGTTGAAAGCCTTATAATAAATGCCATATACAAGGGTTGGTTTCGCTCTCTACATTTTCCTTGAAGCTGTTGAGCAGTGAAAATCATGTCCACTGTCCCCCTAGAAGGCCAAAAACCATTTTGGGACTCAGGAAGGGTCACCTCGGATATTGTTATGAGACGGTTTGCTATGATGCTTGCAAGAATTTTGCCGGCTGCAGCTAATAGAGAGATGCCTCTATAGTTTCCACAATCAGTTCTGTCACCTTTTTAAAACAGATTGATAATTTTGGCATCTCTAAAGTCTGCTGGGATTTCTTCTCTTTCCCAGATTTTTTCAATGAGCTTTTGAGGTTGTTGTGTAAGTTCAATTCTGCCACTTTGAAGATTTTGGCAGGTATCCCATCAGGTCCACTGGCTTTGTTGTTTTTCCATTTGTTTAATAGCTGTACACAACTCTCCCAGATTTGGAGATACTGCAAGCTCATTTCTAACTTGTTTTTGCAGAATTTGTGAGAGGACCTCAGCAGCTACAGGGGAGTTGTGGTTAAGGAGATGTTGATGATGTTCTTTCCAGCGCAGTGCAATAGCTTCTTTATCTTTTAGAAGTATGGTACCGTCTGCTGAGTGTAGGGGGCATATGCCATGATTTATTGGCCCATAGATGGTCTTTGTGGCTTTAAAGAAACTCTGTGCATCATGAGTGTTGGCTAAGTGCTGGATCTCTTGAGCTTTTTTTATCCACCAGGTGTTTTTTAGTTCTCTGGTTCTTCTTTGAACCTCAGCCTTAGCGTTGGCATAGGGTTTTTTCTTAGTGGCACAGTTTCTATCTCTTTGCCAGATCTGAAAGGCCTTCCTTTTCTTGTCAATCATGCATTCAATCTCACTGTCATTCTCATCAAACCAGTCCTGGTGTTTCTTGGTTTGGTATCCAATAGTTTGTTCACAGGCTGCAATAATGGATGTTTTTAGCTTGGTCCAGTGTTCCTCGATGTTATCAGGGAATTCTGAAAGCAGATGGTCCTTAAGAGTTGTTTGGAAGCAATCCCGCTTAATGGGATCTTGAAGGGCTTGAGTGTTCATTTTGCGCGTTGGTTTCCTTCCTTGAAGCCTGCATTGAGGTATAATCTTGATATCCACTGTGTATTAGTCGGTGATCTTTCCAGCAGTCGTTGGCACTCATCATAGCTCTGGTAAGGAGCACATCATGGTGATCTTTAGCACAGACAATAACATAGTCTAAGAGGTGCCATTGGTTTGACCGAGAATGCCTCCATGAAGTTTTTTATTTATTTTTCTGTCGAAAGAGTGTGTTGGTAATAACAAGGTTGTGCACTGCACTTATCATCAAAAGTAAGATTCCGTTCTGGTTGCTGTTGCCAATAGTCCCAGGCCACAGATCGAAATCTCGCCCAACTCTTGCATTAAAATCACCCAGGAGGATAATTTTATATTCCTTAGGCGTCACTGATAGGACGGTATCCTTCATCAGCATCCAGCATGGTGCATAAGTGCTTATAATAGTAGCCTGTTGGTTTTTGGAGAGCTTTATTCGAAGGCTCATTAATGTCGGTAAGGACTTCTGACAGGAGCTTCACAAGATCGTTTTTGATAGCAAAGCTTGCTCCATGTATTCAATGTTCTTTTTCAGATGACCTTTCCAGAAGGTGTCGCCTCCTTTTTCTTCCTTCAGTTGTCCCTCGCCTGCTCATCGAGTCCCTTGAAGCACTGCAATAACAATGTTAAAACATAGCAGCTCTCTTGCAATGATAGCAGTTCTGCATTCAAGATGCTTGCTGTCTGTGTTATCTGACAAAGTCCGTTTATTCCATGTTCCAAAGTTCAATTGTCTTTATGACCACTAGGTGGTGACCCCACTGGGTGTGGTAATCCAGTCGGGGGGAAAGGGAAGCAGACTATGTTTAGGGCACCTTTTCGAGCCCCTCCCCCTTTTCGGGGTGAGCAGAGTGGATCTTAAAAAGGGCTGCTCAGTCATGAATACAGCTACCGAGCTGCTCAACTGCCTCATTCCTTGAGTCAGAACGATTGAATCTGTATCCACCACCCATGTGCCGGTTCATGACTAGGGGCTTCCAGATTTCACGCTCCTGCCCTGTTACCATTTGCCGATCACCATGGGACTTTTGGGGTTAGGGTTGGGTTTTTGGAAGACGTCTGTGTGTGAATTTGTTTTATGTGTGTAGATCAGTGAACGCTGACCAACGCACAGTCTTTCTCTCAAAGGAGAAAAAAGCGTGTGGCAACAGTGGAAGAGAATGGCATCACCACAGCAGCAGAAGAGGAAAACAGACCTGCAAATTACTGTGAAAACCAGCCAAAAAGGAGGCAACATTTTGTGCCTCTCAAAAGACACACCCCCCTTCAAAAAAGAAGCTTTTGAGGGCAAAAGCTCAGTGTGGAATTCTGAGAAAGTGCAACCATTTCAAAAGTGATTGAGAGACAAGGGATCTTTTCCTCAGAAGATGGTTTTATTGATTTTTTTATGTTTTAATATTCTATAAACTGTTCTGAGATTTTTCTTTAAAATATAAAGCAGTATAGAAATGAAAATAACAACAACAACAGCCATGTCCCCGCCCCCACTCGCAAAAAAAATCCACATTGCTTCTGCAGCTGAGGGCTGGATGATTTAATGAGGGCTGGTGTGATACGTTGCACAACAGTTGTTGGTTTTATTTAGACTGTGAGCACAGCTGCCTAATTGGAGCTGGTATTTATTAACATAAGCTGCTTTGTTATCCTGAGATTTGAGCTAATCAAAATATTATCTCTATCTTGCTCGAGAAAATGTCACCTTTCCCCTATGATTTCACCCCCCCTTTTTTAAAAAAAGTTCACTTTGGTTTTGTTTGAGATTCATAAGCAAATGTGGCTTGCTTGGGCTGAGGAGTGTAGACTTAATACACAAAGTGTGCTACAGCTTAATGACTATTTGGCAGAATACCCTGCTTTGTCTGCAGAAGATCCCTGGTTCAATCCCTGGGGTCTCCAGTTAAAAAGGATCAGATAGTAGTTCAAAAGAGTCTCTGTCTCAGCTTCTGGAGAGCCATTGCCACCCAGAGAAGACAACCCTGTGCAGGAAGACAAATTGCTAGGTATAAAACAGCACCCCAATAATTCAAGATCATCCACTCTCTTCTAGGGATGCTTCTTTTGCAATTTTCCTCATCCAAATTTGTTCCTAGAGTTTCAAATTGTCTAGTCCTGTTTCACCAACCAGGTGCCCTCCAGATGTTTTGGACGTTAACTCTCACTAGCCTCAGCCATGACTGATGGGAGTTGTAGTTCAAAACTTCTGGATGGCACCAGGTTGGGGAAAGCTGCTCTATAGACAAGGGTGGATAGGATCTGGGATGGGGGGGGGAGATATCACACAAATTGCAACAGGTGGTTCCTACTCACAGAACAGAATGTATAAGCATTGCTGGAATCTGGAATGGTTTTTATAACTCTTTCTGTAAATCAGAAGACAGGGCTGCTGGGAGCCAGTCAGAGCCTGAGAGAAGCTTTCATTTCAATATAGGTAGATTCTTTCTGGATCTTGAAATGGAAGTTGCAGCCTACAGGCCAGGCTGCTGAACATTTTTGAAACATAGAATCATAGAATCATAGAGTTGGAAGAGACCACAAGGGCCATCCAGTCCAACCCCCTGCCAAGCAGGAAACACCATCAAAGCATTCCTGACAGATGGCTGTCAAGCCTCCGCTTAAAGACCTCCAAAGAAGGAGACTCCACCACACTCCTTGGTAGCAAATTCCACTGCCGAACAGCTCTCACTGTCAGGAAGTTCTTCCTAATGTTTAGGTGGAATCTTCTTTCTTGTAGTTTGAATCCATTGCTCCGTGTCCGCTTCTCTGGAGCAGCAGAAAACAACCTTTCACCCTCCTCTATATGACATCCTTTTATATATTTGAACATGGCTATCATATCACCCCTTTCCAGGCCTTTGACCATTTTGGTTGCCCTCTTCTGGACACCAAAATGGTCAAAGGCCTGGAAACAATGCCTTATGAGGAACGGCTTAGGGAGCTGGATATGTTTAGCCTGGAGAAGAGAAGGTTAAGGGGTGATATAACTTATTTCTTCTGTCCTTTATGATGCTGCTATTAACATAGAATCACAATATCTCCTTGCTTAATCAAAATAGACTTACAACTAACAATCTTCACTCTCCGAATTCAGATACCATAACAAACCATTTAAATTTTATATTTAATTCTATTCACCACTCCCCCTCTGTCCATTGTCTTTCGCCGGAACCCATCTTCCAGTTGTCTTCTTTTCCCAAATGTCCACAGATCCAGGCTGAATTCGTAGCAGACCTTGCCTCGAGCATCAAAATAGTCATCTCCTCCTTTCTGGGCTCCTCCGCTTCTTTGTACCATACTTCTTCTTCTTGTAAATATTTTAATTCTATGTCCCTTGACCCCGAGCTCCCACCTCGGGGTCTGGATATTACAGATTTTGCCATTCCGGGTCTGCCACCCCCAAAGAACGTTTCTTTTTCCCGGAGTCGCCCAGCCATTTCAAACCAGCAAGCATCCTTTCTAGCTCTTTGCCAAGGTTTTCTTCCATTGTGTAAAGCTTTTTAAAAGCCTCCTCTGTGGAAAGTAGATTTTTTTTGTTAATTATCCCACTCAAGACTTGCAATTTCCGATTGAGCAGTTCCAGTCTCAAGACAGTAATCTTTTCTTCGTCTGTTAGTCCAGAGTTCAAAACAAGTTCAAACAAAAAGTCCAGCATGTTGGGGGAGAGGGTGAGTGTCAAATTTCAGTTCCTGTCCTTTCCTTCCTTTGTTTCAATTGTTTCTCACATCAGTCCAAATTTCTCGTCGCCATTTTTCCGAAGTCAGAGGGTAAAGACCAAAACTTCAAACAGAGATATTTTCTGCCCACTTAATCCCCAAAGGGAAATCTCAGCAGTCTCAATTTTCAAATTCCAGACACATTATGTCCATTATTGTAGCAGCAGTCACTTCAACTGGTTACTTTCTTTTCTCCCGAAGGGAGAGAGGCAGGCTCCCTTTCCTCTTCCCCCCGGATCGTTCCAACAGGCAAAAAGAGTCAATCAAATACTCACGACCACCGGGTTCTTTCAAATCATTAATAACAGGTAGAACTTAGACGCTCATCTCGGGATTTGTCGCCGCATTTACATCCCGGTTGGGGCATGTCCCCTATAGCCCGGCTCCGTCGTCCCTTCACCCCCACTCCCCCTTTACAGGGGGAGCGAGGGAAGGGTTCGGAGCCACAGCGGGCACAGCCGGGGAGCCCAGGGTGCGGGACGCTCTTCCCGCACCCCACCGGAGCCCCGCTTTGCGGTAGCGGGGCTCCAACCCCCGGGATGGACTGGGCGCCTCGGGACCGAAGCAGCCCACGACCACCCGCTATGGCGTCGCCGCCGGAAGTCGTTTGGCAGTGGAATTTGCTACCAAGGAGTGTGGTGGAGTCTCCTTCTTTGGAGGTCTTTAAGCGGAGGCTTGACAGCCATCTGTCAGGAATGCTTTGATGGTGTTTCCTGCTTGGCAGGGGGTTGGACTGGATGGCCCTGGTGGTCTCTTCCAACTCTATGATTCTATGTTTCAAAAATGTTCAGCAGCCTGGCCTGTAGGCTGCAACTTCCATTTCAAGATCCAGAAAGAATCTACCTATATTTCCAGAAAAGCCCAGTTGGCCTGACAATTTCCAAAATGTGATGCTAGTTTCTACAATTGCATCTTTCACCTGCCATCAAAAAGTCCCAATTCACATGAAAAACCAAAATCTGTTTGCCTCTAGGCAGCGGGGAATATATGGGGTTAGGGTGATTTTATCCAGTAGTTGTGCATATCCCTATAGATATGCACAAAGAGCAATATTTGAACTGGCAAGGGCTGAGTAGCTGCTGTTTGAAACAGAAAGTGTCAGTTAGGGTGGGTGAATTATCTAGGGCTATTGATTCACAAAGCAAAAAATCAGGCATTCCATGTCCTCCATCAAGGCATGCAAGAGTTCAAGGAAACAGCCCAGCCAAGTAAAACCCCTCAGGGCAGCTGTGAAGCAAGGCTGCTGGAAGGGGAAATGAGACAAGGAGGCTTCGAAGGCTGTCTTTGGCCCCCAGGCCTGAGGTTTCCCACACCTGCGTGGAGGGAAGGGGGAAGGAAATCCATCCACTGGAATGGGGGGGAGGTAGTGCAACATTCCCACATTTTGAGCAACAGCCCAAATAGCGAACAAGGGATCATTTTCATGTGGAAAAACATCAAGTCCTTGAAAATTGGTCTGTCCTTTAATGGAGAACAATGAGAAACCATTACAACTTGGAAGGAACAGTGATGTGCTGGGGCAGAGCTTCTTGAGGCAAAACAGAAAGTGCCTCCTTGCCCTGTTGCCCCCACCATGCCTACTGCCACCACCTGCCACCGCTGACAGAGAAGTGGTGCTGGCATGGCTTGGCGCCAATCACATGCAAGATCTCACGCAGTCCACAAGGTTGTCTGTGATTTCAGCCCATATTGGAGCTGCTTCTGCATCAGAGGCAGCAGGACAAGGGGGCACCCATGGGCTGCTGCCTTGCTGTCTGAGATAGCTCTGCCTGCCTGAGCTAAAGGAAGGGCTATACTTCAGTGACAGAGCATGTGTCTTGCATGGAGAGAGTCCCAAATTTAAGCCCTTGCACCTCCAATTAAAAAAACAAAGGTGAGGTCACAAGTAATGGGAAAGACCTGCCCACAAGATCCTGGAGAGTGGCTGTAGTCAGAGTAGAGAATATTTGGCTGGATGGGCTAGAATTGCAGATGAGCAGGTCCAAAGATCTTGCATTTTGCAATAAATGAATAAGTAAGTAAATAAGTAAAAATCCCAGTCTGCTTTGGTGAACAAGCATCCAGGGCATGTACTGCCAATAACTGGCAAGGCAGAAATACACCAGGAGAACAGGAGCAGGAGAGTGGGCAGCAATCCTGCCACCCACCCTCCTCAGCCGCAGTGCACCTCTCGCCTGGCCGCTGCTACTCCGCTGCCAGGTCAGGCCGGCAGGAGAGCAGGAGGAGAGCAGCTTCCCTGCCCCTCTCCTCCTCTGGACTATGGTGCACGGGACTTGGGGCTGCACCCCACACACCCGCCCCAGGCAGTGCAGGCATGTGCTCCACCGCTGTGGTGATAGTTCTTCCCCTTCACATTTTATCCTTATAACCAGCCTAAGTGACACAGACTGGCCCAAGCTCACCCAGTGAGCATCATGACTTCCACATCCTAGGCCAGCACCACTGCTAAGATCTTCTGGGATTTAGCTTTGATTTCTCCAAAGTCAGCTCCACTACACAGAAAAAAAGAGTGGGGGATGCTCTTCCTCCTTAACTCACCCCCAGATTTTTAAATTTGCTGGCAAGCACAGTATTCTCTCACCTTCCCCAATATACCTTTACAAGGCCACTAAAATCAAATGTCTTCATTGTCTGCTTTTATAACCTTGCATTTCTAGGCAGACAATGTTTTCCTCCATTGCATTCATCTTCATTCACCTTTAAAGTAGAAATCCCACATAATCAAAATGTATTCCTGAAAGATGTTCAAGTTACTCTTCCCAGTTAGATTTCAATAAAACTTAAGGAAATTTTGTTAAGCACCAAAGCAATAAAGCACATCTGCCACATTTTTTTCTAAAAGATTATTATTTTGGGGGGTAATTTGAATTGCTGCAACATTATTAATAGCCACAAGCTTATTCTATGCACTTCATGCAGAGAACTGACTAATATATGAAAAAGAAGTCTGTAGTGCAATAATAACTCCAGCAGATGAATAATTATAAAAGCTAATTGGGATTTAAAGGCACTTTAATTTATCATTACTTCTGTGCTGCTTGAAAGAGGCTGGAATAGTTCCATCATGATGAGCTTTAAAGTTCTCATCTTTCCTTTTTGCGAGTTTTTAGTTGACTCGCGAGACGAATTCCTCTATGGCTGTTTTTCGCAAGACGAATTCGTCCGGCGAGGTACCACTTTCCAACCGGCACCGGAGCTGCGCCGCGATGCGACGCATTTTAAAGCTGCAGCAAGCAAACAGCAGAGCTGCTGTTCACTCGCTGCAGCTTTAAAACGCGGTGCCGCGCCATAGCTGTAAACGCTTACCTTTTGGCTCCGGTCGGGAGGGGTGTCGTCAGATCGCGTCTGCCATCTTGGATCGACTGCGCATGTCAGACATGCACAGTCGATCCAAGATGGCGGACGCGATCTGACGACACCCCTCCCGACCGGAGCCAAAAGGTAAGCCTTTACAGCTATGGCGCGGCACCGCGTTTTAAAGCTGCAGCTGCAGCCTTAAAACGCGGCGCCGCGCGGATCCGGTGCCAGTCGGAAGGGGCCCCCAGACTTTTTTCCCCATAGGAACGCATTAATTAAATTTTAATGCGTTCCTATGGGAAACGGTGCCTCGCAAGACGAAATTTCCGCAAGAGTCTTGCGGAATGAATTAATTTCGTCTTGCGAGGCACCACTGTATATGAAATTTCATGCATATCGGTTAATATCTTGACCCTCCTCCACCAAAATAGCTGTTCACTTGGCTGTTTTCCTATGTCATGAAGGCTGAAATTTCAGTTCAGAGAACACTTACTGTTCCCAACCCTAACCCTGTGGAAAGCCATCTAATTAGACTTTAATTTGATTTTGAGATGTTTTTAGGAGGTAATTTAATTATTGTTTGATTTTATACCAATGTTATGTATCTGATGTTAGCCACCCTGAGCCCGACTTCGGCCGGGGAGGGTGGGATATAAATAAAAGTTTTTATTATTATTACTTGTTATTATTCCTTTGTAAGAAAATATGAAATAACGTAAAACCATTTTTTGGGGGGGGGATCAATGGGGGGGTTGACAAGAAATTTTCCGCACCAGGTACCACCTGACCTTCCCATGCCTGGGGGGGGGGTTGACAAATAATTTTTTGCCCCTGGGTACCAATTTACCTTGCTACGCCCCTGGCATCAGCCCTGGAGTTGGCGTGCTGATTGTGCTTCCCATTGCAACCAGTGGGAGGGGGGAAACTGGGACAGAAAGCACCAGAGAAAAGAAGAAGAGACAAAATAATGAACCCCACAGAAACAACAACATAGAGAACAGCCTTGTCCTGGGCCAGACCATTGGTTCATACAGCTCACTATTTTCCGCACTGAGTGGAAGTGGCTCTCCAGGGTGTCAGACAAGAGGTCTCCAGCCCTACCTGGAGATCCTCTGGGGACTGTGCCTGGGACCTTCTGCTCTACACAGAGCTACTCTGGCCCTTCTGTCCTGCAGAGCACAGAATTTATTTTTTGCTTGCCTTTATGCCTCACCTTTTCCTTCAAGGATCTCAGGCTGGCTCCTCATTTAATCCTGTGAGGGAGGTTGGGCTGAGAGGCAGTGACTGACCCAAGGCCACCCAGTGAACTTCATGGCCATAGCTGTCAAGTCTCCCTTTTTTGCGGGAAACTCCCTTATTCCAAGCCGTTTCCTGCTGCTATCCCTGATTTTTTATATCCCTTAAATTTCCCTTATTTCAAAGGGAATATTCCTCTCCCCAGGCACGTCTCTGCCCTGTGGCGTCTCTACCCTGTGACGACCCGGCCTGCCCAGGCCTGATGTGTGATGCTAATTATTTCCCCCAAGAGTTAAATGATAACTGATCAGAGGGAGCTATGAGATTCAGGTGAGGGTCAGATGACTTGTCAATCTCAGCAGGTATATAAGAGGGTCAGATGATTTGTCAGTCTCAGCAGGTATATAAAAGGCCAGGTTGTGCAGTCAGCTGGGGCCTGTAAAAAGTTGAGGCTGCATAGGCCTTGTGGTGCATGTGATTCTATTCGGTTGAACCTCTGGTTACAAAGTTGACTTTTTTTAGCAATGCCCCCCTAGTGAGCCTTCTTTTGTTCACTTCTTTTTATTTCGAGGCAGTGCACACCTATGTTTGTGGAACTGCAAACCTTTCCAGTCATGTGTTACTCCAGTCAAATCCCACATATGAATGTGGGGAAAGATGATGGTGTGTAGCCTGGTGTAAATTAATTTGTAGCCTGGGGGGACTGTCCCTGAGAACCGTAGACTGTCCCCAGGACAGGTGAGGGTGCTGATCCCTTATTTTCAAATCAGAAACTTGACAGCTATGTTCATGGCTGAGGAGGGATTGGAACCCTGGTTACCCACATCCTAGTTCAACCCTCTAGGAATTGGGCAGTTTACCTACCAGAGATTCTGTTTCTTCAGATATATGTATTTGTGTGTAATTTTTGCAAATTAATTTTCCCCAATATATGTCAATTTTTGCATGTTATTTTCAATAATATAGGCATTTTTGTAGACACTTTACCCCAGCATATGCATTTTTTTTACAGGTTACTTGGCTGGAAAACTGAATTGCAAAATTGGAAGAAGTGTGAATTTTGAAGGATAGCCATGTTTCTGTTTTCATATATTTTTGTAAAGTGCATTCACCTTTAAATGCCTACTTGCACCAAGCACCAGCCATTTTGCTCAGGTGTTGGTTCCTGGCCCCTGCGCAGGTCGGGAGTGTGTGTCTAAGCCTGCTCTGCCCTGTTAGCATCCCCCCACTCCACCCCCATTCCTCCCTCTTCTGGGTCCAAAAGGACCTGTGCATGTGCCAGTCAGTCGCATGTCAATTGGATGCACCTAAAATGTACTCATTTCTCCCGCAGTCTCAGGCTGCATTCAATCTTCACATGCACATGGGGGAAGGGAGAAAACACAACAAAGAAACAGTCTTTGTGATTGTGTTGTGCCTATGGTTGCATCAAGTCTCTCTTTTGGTGTGGTGCAGGAGCTGAATGACATGGCCCCCAAACGATCTTGATAACAACTATATGTACAATGACACCAAGAGACCGTGAGATGCAATCCTACATGTGACCTCATTGAGGTTGCTCTTTTATTTACTCCTCTTTTTGCAGTGTTTTGTTGAAGTACAGTGGGAAGACACAAACAAGCAGGAAACATTGAAATGGTCCAGCAAGCTGTTTATGCCACAACACTGGTGTTAATTTGAGAATTTAAAAGGAAATTTTGCAGAGGGAGGGTGGTGGTCACACCTTGTCCTGCAGGCAAGGAACCTGAATGGAAAGGGCCGCGGAGAGCATGTGCAGGGCATTTTGAAGATGTTGGACCCCCATCCCCAGGTAATTTGAACATTTAATATGAAAAGCACATTGCCAGTTCTCCCCCTCCCCAGGGGAGTGAAGCATTTCACAAAAAAAGTGTGCGGGCTTTGCCACAGCATGGCCACTAGTTTTATCATTTGGTTAGGTTTGTGAAATGTGTACTTCACTTCCCACTAGCTAAGTCCCAAAGCAATTTAGAACAAAAAATGTAAATGTTGCAATAAAACCACAGAAACATGATTGAAAGCAGATTTAACTATGCAATAATATAAATGGTGCTACCCCAAAACTCTGGAAAACAAACAGCTCTCAATAACCAAAATGATGACAAGGTTGGTGCCAGGTTAGCCTCCCTGGAAACAGCATCCCATAAACAAGGGGCTACTTGTTAAGGCCTGTTCTTTGGCCCACCTCTCTCCAGAGAGCCCTCTGATTTTGTGCTTTCATTCCTGTTGCAAATGAGTAAGAAGCTTCCCCCCCCTCTTTTTTTTTGCAGCCTGAAGAACCAGTAGAAGGTCACCCAAGACAGTGACATTTTACCACAACAGTTTCTTCTCCAAAGAAGAGCTATGTTGACTATGACTAGGAGGCTTTCTGGGACAATGAGCACTTCCTGTGTGGCATCATTAATGTATAGCTAATCTTTGCTTTGGACAATGAATGGATTTTAATTTTTTATTTTTTGTGGTGAGTAACAAGATTCAGATGGATTTTTTTACCCTTGGAGATAAGAGTCTATACTTTCTATATTCAACGTGAAATCAAGAAAGTATGTTTAAAAATGTAAAATATATCTTCAGAGACCATTGGAATAAAATATTTTTTTCTTTTTTCATATTTATTCTTAGATTTCTTCAGAGAGTATAAGATCCTATTAAATAGTCCATGATTGTGATGTAAGTAAGTAACCAGTCTTCAGCAAGAAATAAACATGATGTCTTCACCACATTCTGCATACTTCTTGTCATCTGCACTGAGAGGGGGAGAAAAAATGGTTCTTGACCTTTGTAGACTGGAGACAGGTAGAAAAGAGTTGGAAGTAGATAGAGAGAAGCATCACTTCCTGTAGTGCATACTGGAGTCGTGCCCCCTGGTGTCCTGGTGACCTTCTAGAAGTTGTTGGACTTCAACTTCCATCAGGCCTAGGCAGCATGATGAACCATCATCAGGTATGATGGAAGATTCAATCCAACAACATCTGGAAAACCACAGCTTTGCCATCCCTGTCCGCCCCCTGCTCTCCCCCAAACACTGTGACTTCTGGTCAAACAGGATATTAAAGGTGTTGGAAACAATGCAAAAACCTACTTACACTTTTTCCATCGAAAACAGAAATAGGAGTGGAAATGGCTGAGGTTTGCTGATTTGCTCCATGAATGGGAATCTATTCTGTCCATACAATTGGTCTTTGCTTCTGTTGTTGCTTTCAGCCCACAAACAATATATGCAGTAACTGATTATGCACACTGCTTTGTGTTTCCTTTGCACTGAGTTTAACAGAGTGGAATAATGTAATGACAATATAACTTCATGATTAAGTAAGTTATGTGATTTTGCCACAGCAGCAGTGAGATGAAGAACTAAGTTTTTGGCAAAAGACAAACTGCAGCAGAAGGGAAACACCTGCTACATGTGACAAATACAGTGCAAAACAGAAAACAATGTGTTCTTACATCACTAAGCAGAGGTGAACCTGGGATGTGTGTACACTATATGAGCAATGCTCCCATTTCTCAAACCTTCAAACCTTTAAAAAACAATTATCACCTTTCTCCAGGGGGTGCACTTACAGGCCCCTCCAGAATTTTGCACAGCAATGAAAACAACCACCAACTAACTCAATTGCTAGCAGTTAGGGATGCAAGATGCATAGCCAGCCCCTGAGAAATGTCAATAGACTTATTGAAATTCTCTTGGCTTCTTTTGAGCTTGAAATATACTCGGAGTCCAGTGTGGATTTCATGCTCTTTATTCAGCTCATTGTAGCGAGGAATGCAGTTCCCCCAAAATGTCTGCTTTATATACACTATTTACACAATGGGCCCCACGTGATTGGCTAATTCCGGGATACTCCTGTATGCCAATCGGGTTGCGGATTCACTTCCACCTGGAGCTGGATTGGGTGGCTCCTGCGGACCAATCAGACTGCTGCATTCTGGATCCTATTGTTCTAGGACCAATCAGACTGCTGCATTCTGAATCCTATTGTTCTAGGACCAATCAGACTGCTACATTCTGAATCCTATTGTTCTGGAACCAATCAGACTGCTGCATTTTGGATTCTATTCAACTCAGTGCATAACAGAGCTTCTCAGATGTTTCACCTAAGTAGTGACGAGACTTATTTGCCACATGAGCCCACATTGTGCTACTCTTCATATAGCCTGCTGTTTCCAGAACAGACTCAGAACTCACTAGAGCCGGTGAGATCTGGATTCATTCTTGAAACAATACCACTCTAATCAGAACCCTGGACTCTGGTCTAGATTCTGGCAGAAGCAGAATTTTCCACATCTCTATCTTCAAGTGAGGCAATATGAAACACTGTAAATGTTCTGGAATTTTGCATACCGTATATACTTGAGTATAAGCCTAGTTTTTCAGCACACTTTTTGTGCTTTAAAAGCTGCCCTCGGCTTATACTCAAGTCAACCATTCCTTAAGAAGTGTACAAGAACGGTGGTTCTTTACTCTCCCCAGGCAGCTTGTTCCATTCCTGAACTGCTCACATAAATGCAAACTTTAGACCCCAGAAGGCAGAAAGCCTATCAGTTAAGGAAGTATTAAAACCCCACAGGTGCTCACTTTCCCTGGCTCCTGCTTAAACAGGACAGGATCCCAGCCTTCTCTGTATAACACAAGGGAACATTGCGCTGTGAGTTAAACCACAGAGCCCTAGGGCTTGCTGATCAGAAGACGGGGTGAGCTCCACAGCAGCAAAGGAGGAAGAGGAAGAGGAAGGAGCAGCCCAAAGGGCTGCTTTGGGCTGCTCGTTCCTCCTCTACCACAGTGGCAAAGGTGAACCGGCTTATACTTGAGTCAATAAGCTTTCCCACATTTTTGTAGGGAAATTAGGTGCCTCGGCTTATATTTGGGTCGACTTATACTCGAGTATATACGGTAATTTATAAATGCGGACATTAAAACATATATTCCAATTCGTTTAATTCTCCTGTAATCATTAACTGAATTGTGGTTACAAAGGATGGAGACTTTAGGGTCAAGGGGCCTCCGCCACCTTCTTTTGGAATTTAGAAATTGATGGGTTACGATGTGCTTCAATGGTTGTCCTCCTAATTTAAAAAATCAGCAGACAAGGTAACAGGAACCCAAAAAGCCATGGAAATAAAGAAAAAATGTTTTATATTGAACATTTTGACACAGCAATCCTAATTGCATGTCGATATCCCGACCCCTCCCGTGAATAAATAAGACACAAGACACCGTATATAAGGTTAAATGGAGAATAAAAGGCCACAACTTTATTGGTTCCGGATGTTGAGCGGTATTGGCTTTAGGCATTGGATCTAACTAGACTATATCCGACTCCAGTACGACGTGCTGGCAGTCCAGGAAGGGATAACCACTGTTGGGTGAGCCCTTGCTGCTGCACATCAGCTAAGGACTCACCCTGTGATCACCGATCTGGGGCGTGCCTTAGGCCCTGACCACCCACGGCTCCGGACACGGACACGCCCCCCGGACTCCTTTACGAAGTACCCTTCAGCACTTGGGGGGAGGTGTTGGCCCGTCCTCCCCCCCCACCTCCTAACCTTCCTGACCTTATCCAATGCCTAACCGCCAATCGAGCCAAAACATTTGGCTCGCCGCCAATACCCTCACACCCGTAACCAATATCTAATACCTAGTATGATATCTGCTAACCACACATCATTTCCCACATCTGATAAGTGTACGCCATCATTCCTGTACATAGCCGTCTCATTGAATTTTATAGCGGGGTGAGTGATGACCCAACCCCCCAGCGCCACCACGCGGCGGGCCACCGCCTTCTCAAGCAACTTTCTGGCTCTGTTCACCGCAACCGGGCAACTGCCATCACGCCAAACACTCCGCTCCAGCAGCGAAGACCAGAAAATGGTCATAGCCAACAGTTCATCCAAGTCCATGAAAAATTTCCACTGTAAGTGCTGCAGCCCTGGCTTTTACCGTAGGGAGGAACTCATCCCAAGCAATAGGGCAAGGTAGTCCTGCTGATGCACGTCAGCTATGATGCCCATCTCGCCACACACGCCTCTCCAGCAGCGATGACCAGAAAAGGGTCAGGATAGGGAAAGAGGCACTAAGTTCATCCAAGTCCTTAAAGAGTTTCCACATCAAGTCCACGCCTTTCCAATAGGCCAAGTCGTTTTCTCCCAGCTGGATAATAAAACATCCGAGGGGCCTTGCAAGGCGGCCCTGGCTTTCGCTGCCACCAGGAATTCATCCCAGCACATTCTTACACCTCCGGCAGGAGTTCATCCCAGTGCCATTCCCTTCTAGAGATCCAGGAAACAATGACTTTTGTGGCAGGCCAAGTCTGCACCCCAGACCATGATCAATGGCCCGTTCTCGGGCCCAGTGGACTATGCTGCGGCTGCATAACCGAATGTGCACCAAATGGTTATCTGAAAGTAAGAAGGGAATGACAACACAAGGTGAGGAAGATCGAAGTAGCTTACAAGGAACTGCGAACATACCCCTTGAAGGCATTAGACTTCCACCCCTAAGCCTTTTATCCTTTCGGCTGACAACCCAAGATGTACAGCAGTAGTCGCAGCTCCAACTTGGAAAGAGTGGGCGGCGGATTCAGCTGGGGGAAAACCACTGGCGGCAATCGCCCTGCGCATAATACATGTGAACTGGTGGCGTGTAAGGCGGGAGCCGTCCTGGTGAATCAGGAATGGGCCTGGTCTGGCTGGCCTCAAATACAGAAATCACCTAGTGTCCTTTACCAGAAAAGGCCCATGGTGCCCAGTTGCTTGATGTCCGATAATGGCCCCTTTTCATTTTGATCAATTGCTGATCAGATTTGGGATGTAAGACATGAACAAACAAATCTGATCTGGAGTCTTTCGATAATATTCATCTGGAAGCGGAAACCAAGGCCATAGAAACGCGATGCTAAACAAGTGAGATTCCTATTCCTATTTTGACCAATTACTCTTTATTTATATCTATTATTAATATCATATTATTTATTTATTTATTTATTTGGGTTTTTTGGGGGGGTTGTTTTTTTGTTTTTTTTTAAAGCAAGAAGCGTGGACAAGCCCTCTAACAGGGGCCTCTCCTAGTTCTACTTAGAGATGCCATTGGGAATTGAACCTGGGACCTTCTGCCTGCCAAACAGATGCTCTGCCAGCCCAGGAAAAGAGGGCGAGCTCTGGCTGCGAGCCCACTTAAGTGCAGTGGGCACGCCCTAGCCGGCTGCACCGGTTGGTCAGCCAGCTGGGCACCGCACCCAGAGCACACCCAATAGCGCCAGGGGATGCAAGCATCCCCTGTGCACGTGGAGGGCTCGTGCTAACTGCAACCCCCCCCCTCCTTTCTAAGGGCAGAAGGGGCTTTATAGAAAGCTGTCATAACTGATGCCAGTTTAAGTTCTCTGTTCGGGAGGAGTTTGACTAACACCGCCCTTTGTGCTAACTTCTTCCACTGGGTTGCTAGGTCACATGTAAGTTCTGCCAGCTGAACAAGGGACACAGGCAGGAAAGCCCAAGAGGCCAAGATCCACCAAATCCAAGCTCATCTAGGCAGATCTTGGGTTTGAATTGGGCTGTAAAATGAACATGTTTTACATACATACATACATACATACATACAGAGATAGAGAGATATCAACAAGCAGAAATGATAGCCACAATTGCATAACAATTACAATTTATCCAAATACCTGAAATATTGGATCAGATCTCCAGGATGCAACTGTTCACTATAACTTCTTATGTATCTTCATTGCTCTTGTAACTTTGTATATTGCTTTTCTTACTCTTGCTTTGTTTTAATTGCCTTTGTAATATGGCAGCTGCTTCCACAAAACAAGGGGATGCCCAGAATTTCACCATAATATCCCAGTGTTGATTCATCCTTGCGGGTATAATAGGCTTCTGAAAGTGAGAGCAATTGGGTGTGGGGTTTTTTTTTTTAGCACATAACCTGGAGGGAAATGCAAGAACATCTGTACTTCAAAAACAGGTAACATTAAGCAGTGGAGTCTCTTCCATCGCAAGGATAAGGTGCCAGATTTTAACAGTCCATTTAAAACTTTAAATGAGTACAGAACACTTAAAAAGAAAACATTATAAACACATGTTTTTAATCCATTTAAGAACTTCTGGCATCAAGGGAGACATAACATGAAAAATTAAAATCAGGATTGCTGCCAGTGTTTCTACTTGTACAGTGATTGCCAATGCCATCCAAGGGAATTGAACTTATTAGAACTGCTCAACTTTGCCGAATGCTTTGCTGGAGGCACCAAAGCAAAAGCAGTCAGGTTCTATCACAACACACAACAAGCTCCCCTCATTGCCCAGAGCAATGAGCCAGGCTGAGCCAAAAGCTTTTACACAGGTCACCATACTGCTTTTCCTTCAATTAGCTGGAATCTGGTGGTTAATGAACAACTTAATCTCATCCTGAAGCTCATGCCCTGTTGCAGCAAGGATGGGAAACCCAAGATCCTGTCTCCGTGGTTAGCTTTGGTCTGTACCCTCCACAGATGCTTTGCCTGCTGGAAGGCATCCTTGATAGAACTGTAATAATGTTTCTTGCCTGTCTGGATGAAGGAGGGGTGTGTGGGTGTGATTGTGTGTGCAAACTGAGCTTTTCATGGTTGGAAAAGAGCCTCCTATACAAAGGGGAAAGTAGCATCCACCTCCTTTTACTTCTGGTCCTGCCCACCACCAACATGTAGCTTCTGAGGGAATGTGGCCTCCTTAATTGTTTAAACCTGGTCCAGCATCAACCTATGTCATCTGTGGGCAGCTGCCAGGGTCTCAGAAAATAGCCATCTTTGACACACACCTCTTTATGCTCTGGCATTATGCTCTGAGTGCTGAGTGGCTGAGAGTGGGGTACCAGCAATTTTTGATGTTCCTCCATGCTCCTGTGCAATGTGGCTCCAGGGCACCATGAGAAATTGAAGTGCCTTTTTCTTTGTATCACTGTTACTGCCTGCCAGAAATGGTACTGCCAGGAAAATCCATAGCAACAGAGGGTTTATATATTGTATGGATTTTACTGTGTTCAATTAATGCAATATTATTGCAAAACCAATTTAAAAATTGAGGGGGGAAATAGCCAATGTCATCAAATCTTCCTGCAAACAAATCAGGATGAATGCTCAATAAACAGACACTGTTCCTGGCAATTCTAAGACCACTGGTTGAGAATGTTTTAAACTGGTTTTAAAGCATGTTTTTAAATTGTTTTTGTTTGTGGATTTGGATGTTTTGTTATTGCTGTACCTGCCACCTTGGGCTCTTTTGGCAGAAAGGGTGGGATACAAATCAAATTAATCTTAATGCTCTTCTCTAGCCAGGGAGGATGTGACCTCAAGAAAAGCTTTCCCTCTCATAAACTAGAATAAGAGCTGTGTAAAGGTCACATTGTATAATATGGGAGAAGGGTCTTCAATCCCGCTTCCCCCTTCTGTCTTGCCACCAGGCCCCCTTTCTTCTATGAGCCTCTTGCTCAGTGACCACGGCAGTCACCCAAGGCTTCTATTTTCTAGAAATAGTTTTTGGAACCCTGCAGACAGACACATGATGGTCAAGTCTAAGCATTTTTAAAGCAAGCCTCCAAAAGGGTATCATTCCAAATGATTCCTGATTTATTTTTATTTCCCTGCTGGTAAGTTACTCTGCACACTGCAGGAGGCAGCTCAGAAATAGGATAATGGTTCTCCTGTATTGTAGTACATCCTGGAGCACATTTGTAAATGGACAAAGATGAGCACCCAGTCATCAACAGTTTTTGCTTTATCTCTTTTTAATGGGTGAAGTGAAGCAGAATGAAATTGAGTTCAGGCATTCAGCTTACATAATGACACTTATGAAATTGCTTTGTATCAAGTCAGATTATTGGTGCATCTAGCCCCAGGGCAGGAAACCTCAGGCCAGCGTCAAATGTGGCCAGACCTTCTTCCCAGCTGCACCCCTTACCAGCCTTGCTTTGCACCCTCTTTGAGTGTCTTTGCCTGGCCTCTTTGAGTGTCTTTGCCTGTTGGAGATCCTTTTTTGTGAATTGGTACTATAATGGCCTCCTTCCATATTTTGGGGATGAGGCCGGAAGCGTTGATTTCATCAAAGGTTTTGGCCAAGATGCCAGCCCACCATTTTGGGTGTAGTTTACAACCATAGTCCATTCCGGAGGTCCAGTTGTAAACCAAAGCAGGTTGTAACCCAAGGCGTGCTTTCGCCAATGGGGTCTTCAAAAAAAGGGGGGGTTGTAATCCAAAAAAAGGGGCACACACTTCCGAGTTTGGCGTGGTTGTAATCCAAAATGGTGGTAATCCCAAATGGTTGCAAACCAAGGTACCACTGTATTTGACTGCTTATGTCACATCCCACAAAAAACCCATAACTTCTTAGTTAAGCAGGTGCCTCAAAGTTGCCCATCAACAGTGAACCCCTGGACAGCAGAAGAGTGAGCAGGCACAAGGGTCATCTCGTTACAATCTTTCCCACAATGAGATGAATTAGATTTATGTTTAAATTATGGTGTGTGTGTGTTAGCACTAAACACTTGACAAGTCTCTATTGCAAAAGTCAGAGATGGACAAAACCACGTGGACAATTCCATTCTAGGGATGGGGAAGACCTCTCATTCAGTTCACTTTAAAAGGTGAATTTGCCTAATTCACACTTTCTGAAACAATTTGTGAACTGAAACACAGTCAGCCCCCAACATTTGCACATCTCCTAATTTTGCAATGCGAAAAAGCCTCATAAACCAGCGCCTGAAGAATATCGAACAGCAAAATAACCTGGCCATCATTAAGAAATTCAGTGCATGGTACATTCATCTTCCCCCCTCCTACCTGGACTCCCAGGTGGCATACCTGTCCAATTTAACTATTCCAAAATATAGATGAGCTTTTACGTTGGCCAGATTAGATATTGAAGGCTGATTCTCAAAAACACCATTCCAGAATTGACTCTGCCCCTGTGGAGTCGGTAATGTGGAGACTGTATCACATGTACTCCTGTCTTGCCCCTTATATAAAGACTTGAGGGAAGAGATCGTCATGCCGCTTATACTTGCCATTTCCGAGGACATACTGTTTTTCCTCCTGGCAGACCAGAATACCCAGACAACGGAGAAGGTAGCCAGATTTGTTGAGAGGGCCATGAAATTGAGGGCTGCCAGCTGAATGATAACAGTGCCCCCTCATAATTAAGATCTCATTTATTCTTGTTTTAATTGTGCCGAATCCCGATTCAGCTCATTTTATTGGTTTAATATAGGGTTTTTATCAGTATCTGTAATATGTGTATTTTGATGCTCCCTGTAGGCTATGCAAATAAAGTTTGTTGTTGTTGTTGTTGTAATTTTGCAATGCAGATCTCCAGCAAATTAAGACGTGCAAAATCATTAGTACTGACAGTGCATATACATACACATATTAGCAAATATAAAATACAAAAATGCATTATATTAGGGGGAAATGCTTTGTAAAAATGTGTATATTAAGCAGCTGCATACAAAAAAATGTGTATAAAGAGAAATCCACACCATGGCCTTTAAAAAAAAAATAAATCAGAAACTGATGTTGAAATATGGAGAATGGAAGATTGAAAAATGAGAAGCTTTGAGAAACAGAAATTTGCCCATCCCATCTCCGTTCCATGCTGAACGTTAGTTTTGGATGTGCGAATCCGGCTGGTTTGCTTGAAAATGTGGACCAGACTAAGACCCCATCCAGGAAGTCTGTGTCTCTTTTCAGGGGTTCTTGACAGGTGGGTTTGGCTCCATACTCCACAAAGAAGTTTTTGCCTTAGCAGAGCTTAGCAGAAATAATAACTCCCTCTTATTAGCCACCCACGTCTTGCCGCTAGGAAGACAGAGAACTCCGGGGCCACAGTAGATGAAAGTAACTCCACTCTGTGATATATCATGATGTTGCTTCCCTCCAATGATTAATTTCTCTTTAGTGACTATTTTAAGCAGTTCATCTTTGTCAGTTTCCTGCTGCATCCACTTAATTAGCAACTCCTGACCTTTAAAAAGTACATTCCATATATTCAAATGAATGTGAAAATTTAGTTTGATCTCCCCTTTTGGTGATTGCTAGCAATTTGCCAGGCCTGGACTGAACTGGCCAATGATTGCAGTCCAAGTATCTGGCCATACATTACTCTTCTCTTTTGGCAATATCAGCTTCCTGCTAGGAAAAGACAAGAGAGATTCCTTTGGATGATCCAGGCAAGATGTTAGTCTAGTCTGTGGAATGAAAACCAATAAACTATTAGCATTGATTACTGACCCAAAAGTAAAAAGAACACTTTTCTGTCCCTCAGTGGTATAACTGGGGTAGGGCAATAGGGTTCCTTTGCCATGCTGGAACATACACTTTGGCACCAAACTGAGCATCAAAGGGATGGAATGTATTTGCAACAGCATCATTTATAATCTAGGACAGAGCTTTCCAAACTATGTTTCACAACATGTGTCAGCTGCAGCTGTAGGTGTGTCACCAGTGGCATAGAAAGGTCTCAAGGGGTACCCAGTGAGGAATTTTTTTGCCCCCCCCCCATTGAAATTATTAAAAGAAGGAAAAATAAGATACTTACAGTTGCAAGTGTTATTTTCTGGTTTATTTTCTTAACATTGTGAGCATAAGCACTCAAAACATTTCCCCCCTTATTTTGTTCTCTGCAAATTTTGAAATCACATCATCAAAATCAATTCCTTTTGCTACTTTGTTTTCAATTGACAAGATGGCTAAGCCAGAGAGCCGAGCTTGACTCATAGTGGACCTAAGATCCACTATGATTAATTTTAGTTTTGAAAAACATCTCTCGCATGATGTCTAGCAATGTAAACTGAACTTTAGAATAAGCTATTCAGAGATTTTATTTAAGGCTCAAAGCAAACAATAAATTGCCCTAAAAATGGCAATATATACATATATACATATATATACATATATACATATGTCAGGTTTTCTGGGCATCTTAGAGTTAATGATGCAAGAGGCGTTCTGATCCTGGGAGCCTTGCCCACTGTAATACGGGCACTTTTCCTTTGTCTAGAAAAGGGGAGGTTTGGTTTCACTTTCCCCTTCGCCTTATTGCTTTGTGTTAGTGCTGAATGTGAGTTCTTTGTTTGCTGCAACCATGCAGCTCAAGTCTGTAGGACTTGTGTATGTGCTACTAAATAAAGCCTAGTTTAGTTTAGTAGCACTGGCATCTGTCAAGTTATTTCAGACACCACGGAGAAGCAGACCTAAAAGCCATCTCGTCGCTGTGACTTACTCTGCTGGAAGAAGAACGCTCAGGGCGCAGCGAGAAGTGTGCCTGGGCGCCATTGATGTCGGAGACGATCGTAAAGGTGATTGATTGCAGTGCCGGCCAGCAGCACCACTTTCAGAAACCCATGCTGACTTGTAGTGATCACAGCATTCCTTTCTAGGTGCTCACAGACCGTTTGCTTAATGATCTGCTCTAGAATCTTTCCTGGTATTGATGTCAGGCTGACTGGGCGGTAATTGTTTGGGTCTCTCTCTCCCCCTTTTTGAAAATAGGGACAACATTTGCCCTCCTCCAGTCTGCTGGGACTTCGCCTGTTCTCCAGGAATTCTCAAAGATTACTGCCAGTGGTTCTGAAATCACCTCTGCCAGTTCTTTTAATACTCTTGGATGTAGTTCATCTGGCCCTGGAGACTTGAATACATCTAAACTAGCCAAGTATTCTTGTACTACCTCCTTACTTATTCTGGGCTGTGTTTCCCCTGCTGAATCATCTGCTCCATATTCTTCAGGTTGGGCATTGTTTTCTTTTTTGGAGAAGACTGAGGCAAAGAAGGCATTGAGGAGTTCTGCCCTTTCTCTGTCTCCTGTTCGCATTTCACCATCTTCTCCTCTAAGTGACCCCACTGTTTCATTGTTCTTCCTTTTGCTACGGACATACCCATAAAAGCCCTTTTTATTGCTTTTAACCTCTCTAGCAAGCCTGAGTTCATTCTGTGCTTTAGCTTTTCTGACTTTGTCTCTACACGTGCTGGCTATTTGTTTGAATTCCTCTCTGGTGATTTCCCCCTTTTTCCATTTTTTGTACATATCCCTTTTAAATCTTAAATCAGTTAAAAGTTCTTTAGATAGCCACCCTGGCTTCTTTAGGCACCTTCCATGTTTTCGTCTCATTGGTACTGCTTGAAGTTGTGCTTTTAATATCTCCCTTTTAACAAACTCCCATCCATCATGAACTCCCTTCCCTTTTAGTATTACTGACCATGGGATCACACCCAGCGTTTCCCTAAGTTTTCTGAAAGTCGGCTTTCTTAAAGTCTAGAATTTGAGTCTTAGTATGCTTGGTTGCTCCTTTCCGCTGTATAATAAACTCCAGAAGAGCATGATCACTCCCACCTAATGATCCTGCCACTTCTACCCCACTTACCAAGTCATCACTATTGGTTAAGACCAGATCTAAAATGGCTGATCCTCTTGTTGCTTCTCCCACTTTCTGGACAATGAAATTGTCTGCAAGGCCAGTGAGGAATCTGTTCGACCTTGTGCTCTTGGCTGAGTTTGACATCCAACAAATATCAGGATAGTTGAAATCCCCCATTACTACTATCTCACTTCCTTTTGAATGCTTGGTCATCTGTTCCAGGAAAGCATCATCATTTATAATAGCTATAGAACAACTAGCGGAAAGGATAAGGAACTGTGGAAGGATAGAGGGCTATAAGATCAGGAACGAGAAGATGAAAATTAATTTGTTTGCAGATGATATTCTTGTAATTATAACAAATCCTAAGGAAGGGGTAAAAGAAATAAAGATAATATTAGAAGATTTTGAGGAGTATTCCAGATTAGGGGCAAATATAACAAAATCAGAAATAATGTATTTTAATTTGAATCTAGGCGAAAAAAGCAATAAATAGTATAACAGGTATGGGTCTGGGTTCTAAAAGAATAAAATACCTGGGCATTGAACTCTGCAGAAATATTAACAACACTGCAGAATTCAACTATAAGAAGGTATGGAATAAAATACTAAAGGATATGAAAAGATGGAGAAGCAAAACTCTAAGCATTATAGCTAGAGTCAAGGTTGCTAAAATGTTCTGGGTCCCTAAGTTGAGCAATCTCTTCCAAGCCATCCCACTAGCAATGGAACAATGGAATCATTAGATAAGACAATGGATATTCGGTAGTAAAAAATCAAGGACGCAAAAGATGTTTGTGTATAACCACAAGTCAGAATTAGGGTGGGGCCTCCCTAACATTTATAATTATTACGAAGCTGCTCAATTAAAAAATTTACTAGAAATTGCAGCTGAAAACAAACAAAAGTGGATCAAATTTGAGGATGAGGCCAACAATGGCGCAGGAAGATTTGGAATTTTCACAAATAATGTAATCAAATATTTGAAATCTGCAATAGGCCCCAGGAAATTGGCATTAGGCATATGAAGGAGATGGCAACCTTCATGGTTAAAAAGGATTTCTCTATAGGCACGCTTAGAAAGCATATATGAGGTAATAGGTAAAGGGACCCCTGACCATTAGGTCCAGTCATGAACGACTCTGGGGTTGCGACACTCATCTCGCTTTATTGGCTGAGGGAGCTGGCATACAGCTTCTGGGTCATGTGGCTAGCACGACTAAGCCGTTTCTGGCGAACCAGAGCAGCGCACAGAAACGCTGAAGCGATACCTATTTATCTACCAGAGCACGCCAAGCACGCCTGTCTTTCACTGCCTCCTGCAGTTTGGTCAGACTCATGTTGGTAGCCTCGAGGTAATAGATGATCCCAAATGGTGGAAAATTCTCAATGCTAAGGGATACCACATAGTTAAAGATATGTATAGAGGAGAGTCCTTATAGTCATTGCAGGAAGTAACAGAGAACATAGGTAACCAATATTGGTTAAAAATTGGAGGACTATACAACAAAATTTCTAAAATCCATGAGATAGGAAATATGAGTTCAGAAGAGCCAATAGAGGAATTATATAAACAAATGGAAGAAACTAAACAAGAAATGATAGGTAAAATCTATAAGAGAATAAGAAACAAATAAGAAACAGACAACCCAACTTATTCAAAAGATGTGGAGTAAGGAAGAACAAGTTAGTGAATCAAAGGTTGAAAGGATAATGAAAGGAATAGATGAGATTAAAGTAAGCAAATTTAGAGAGCTGGAATTAAAATTCTTTAATTGGGTTGGTTCTCCCATATGTATTGAGAATGCCCAGAGGTAAGGGAATTCTGGAATAAAATCCTAAAGGTTATTAATGAAATTTTTTAAGTGAAGCTATCAATAGACTTTAATTTCATGACAATGGGTATACTTGGAAACACGGCTATAGAGAAAGGTGACCAGCTCACCTTCAAAGCTATGATATTAGCGGGAAAGGCAACAATAGCTTTAGGTTGGAAAGATAGAGAAAAATGGACAGTAGAAGTCTGGAATAGTTATTTGTTTGAATTTATCCAGTCGGACATTGTTGCAGTCATGTCACAGGAAACAACACGGAGGGTCAAGTCCACTACGATAAGGAACAGATGGAACCCCCATCTTCAATGGATAAAAACTACTGGAACAAATGACATTCAGTGGAAACTAAAGACGTCATGCCCGTGGCTGAGGATAATTGTCTGAACCCTTCCAACGCATATGGGTTGGGGGGTGGGTGGAAAGGGAGGGAGGGAGGGAAAGGAAAAAATTGTACGGGAAATTTAAAAATTAGAAGGAGATATATGTAAAATTCTCGTACTTGTTATAAAAATAAAAATAATAAAAAATACCAGGTGGCTGAGAGGAAAGGAAATAATCTCTGTTGATTCCAATGATTCTACCACTTTGCAGAATTGCTTTTCTGTGTCTGGTATCATTTCCAACTCTGGAATGGCTCTAGATTTGTGGAGTCTGCAAAACTTTGACCAGGCTGCCAAGAGAGTGCTGCTGCTGCTGCTGCTGCTGCTGCTGCTGCTGCTGCTAGTTTGTGATGTGCTGCAAGCATCCTCAGTCAAGACTGAATTCCAGTTGGAAGTCCAGGTCTGTCAAGGAAAATTAACTTGTACTCTGTGTAGCACATATCGGGTCCTCCCTCAAAGAGGGCACGTGTTGTGGTGCGACCTGGCAACCAGACCCAGTGTTGTGGGTGGGGTTTGTCTGGATAGCCACAACACCCTATTGGTGGGTCCCTCGATGCTGGGAGCAATCTGGCCAATGGGACGCAAGAGAAAGGACATCAAGGGACATATTTATGCCCATGCATGTGCGCCTGAGCTTCCTCTTGGGGCTAGTGCATCAGAACACCAGCATCGTGTCCGCTGCCAGCTGAGAGAGACTGCAATCTACCTGTTCTTATGGTGACCGTTTGAATTTTCCTTCCTTCCCTAGCTGATCATCTAGTTACCCCTTTAATTCCCTGTTTCCCTTGCCTTTTCCTTGTCCCCATTTATTTAGCTCCCTTAAGGGGGCTTTGGCCCTTTGGGCCTCCGCGGCTTAGACCGCTGTTTATTCTTTAGGGGTTCCCCTTTGGATCTTTGGCTTCGGGCTGCTGCAGCCTCTGCTGATTGTTTTAATACCTAAGGGTAATTTTGCCTATTGAGCTTTCTCTTGGCCCTTGCAGCTTTCCCGCTGCCTGTCTTGCACGGGTGGGTTCCTTATTAGACCCCGGCACGTTGGCCTTCACTGCCTTTACCGTTCTTCCATTGCTTTACAGGGCTTTGTCCCACCTGGGTTTGGCGTTCACGCCTCTGTGGCTTTGCCACTGTTTACATTGCTATGGGCTTTAGCCATCTTGGGGCTTTGGAGCATTAGGCCTCCGCGGCTTGCTGCCCTGGGTATCTTTTCCTTCAGGCTTTAGGAGTTTGCTGCTGCCAGGATCGGTGAGCTGGTTGTCATTCTTTCCAAGGCTTGAGTGCTGGAATCAGCAGGATGCTGTGAGCCGCCCTTCTGTGCCTTTATTGTAGCTCCAGGGTCTGTTAGAGCAGCCTGATCAGTCTCTCTGCTAGCTGAGAAGTTCTCTCTCAAGAGAGAGAGCTGGTCTTTTGATAAATTTTGAGCTGGGATTTTACCTGTTTGCAAATCTTGCATATTGTGGTTTGGCACCAAAGTGCCCACCATCTTGGGCCCTTCTTCTTGCCAGTTCAGGCGGGAGCGCCATTTGGGAATTTGGGTGCCATCTTGTTTTGGTGGGAGTGCCATTTTGATCGCACAGTAAATTTGCTGATATTAAAAATGATTGTTTACACTGCAATGCCTGGGAAACGTAATTCTAATCCTGTTTTTCCCTCCAAGAGGGTGATCAAGGGATCATCACAGGTGCTGCAAGCGGTGGCAGCCCCCACCTTACCCCAGAATACACTCAATCACTTGGGGAATATTATGGCTGATATTGGGACGGATCCTGCAGCCTTGGCCACATTTAACACGGAGCTCGACTCTCTGGTGCATCAGTTCAGGAGGCAACTTTCCCACAGCCTGGCCCCTCCACCTCTTCTACAGTTTATGAGGCACATGGCCCTTCGGATACTAGCAAAGGGAGTTAGGCTTTGGAGCCATCGGGGGCTTTATTTTCTCACTTTCAACAGCCTAGTGTTCCGTCTTCAGTTAGCCCCAGAGTCAGAGCGGGAAGCTCCAGTTCTTTGAGGCAGGGAGCACCTCAACAGGAGCTGCCTCGCCAAGAGTCCGCACCTCCTGGTCCTGGGGGCATGATCCCCCAGGTTGAGCAGTGGAATGGGGGGGTCTTCTTCCCAGCAAAGCTACTCGCACCCGTCTGTTTCTGCTTCTTTGCAGGTGCGCCCCCCCCCTGCGATGGAGGTCTGCAGTATCCGGTCATCTGAGGAGGATCTCCCTGTCCCTAGAGTGCTATCTTCTGGAGGCAAGAGGCACAAAGGTGGCTGCTCCAGACGTAACGCCAAGAGGCACTCTTCTATTGGTACGTCATCTGAGACCTCTGAGGATGAAAGTGATGTACCCCTGGATTTATACTGGGGTCATGGAGAGGGGCCTTCGGGCCTTCCCAGATGGGCTTGGCTGAGAACAGCCAACACCCACAGAGCCAGATATGGCCTGCCTCTCGAGTGTATTGATGGGGCACCAATAAAGGATGTACAAGTTTAAACTAATTCTGTAAGGGATGTAATCCCGGGTGCCCACCTCTCCTCTAGAATGAGGAATAGGATTCTTAATGGGCGTTACGTTGAGATATTCAAGCTGCTTCCCCCAGAGGAATGCCCAGACAAAGACAAGATCGTGTCATCTAGCAAGGGAAAGGCAAGCTCCAGTAAGCTGGAAAGGTCCTTTGAAAAGTGACTAGATGCATTCCAGGTGTTTGCAGGGGTAGTTTCTGCTGCTTATCCAAAAAGAAGTTTGCACCTATGGATTTATCTATCCCTGGTGCGTAAGGCCTTTAACTTGGCAGGGGAGGCGTCAGCTATAGCCTACGACCAGCGTTTTTGTCGTAGGGCCTCCAGGATTCCGACTGCCCACTGGGATCATAAAGACCTCAATGTGTGGACTACTTATGTCGCTCCTCATTTTGAGAGCAAATCTAGTGAACAGCAGAGGCCGAAGCCTGCAAAGAAGGCTGCTAAGTGCAGACACTTAGCAGCCTTCTTTGCAGGCTTCGGCCTCTGCTGTTCACTAGATTGTTGGGAATATAATAAAGGATCTTGCCAGCGCCAGGGCTGCAAATATTCCCACATATGCGATAAATGTTCAGGGAGTCATCTGGCCATTTCTTGTGGGTTTAAGCGGCCCTTTCACGGGGCGTGGAGAGGTCCTCAACAGGAGCAGAAGTCAGCCTCTCCACAGAAGATGTTAAATGAGGTCTTAACAACCTTAGCAAGGCGTGGCTTGTTAATTACCCTGTCAGGTCAGCTGTTTCTTATTTGTGGAATGGATTTTGCATTCCTGTTGCATTCTTGCCTAGAGCAGCAAAAGCTGAAAATCAGAAATCTGTGAGAGAAATGCCTGAGGTAGCAAGGCAGAAAATTGCAAAGGAACTGATTGCGGGCCCCTTTCCGAGCCTTCCGTACCCAGATTTCCACCTTTCCCCTTTGGGCCTGGTGCCTAAAAAAGCACCCAGTAAATTCCGATTAATTCACAATTTATCTTACCCCCAGGGTACATCGGTAAATGATGCTATACCTGTGGAGCTATCTTCTGTTAAATATGCCACCTTTGACCAGGCAGTCAAATTAGTCAGGAGTTGGGAGAAAGGTGCCCTGCTGGCTAAATGTGATGTGGAAGCTGCATTTCGTTTGCTTCCTGTACATCCACAGGATTTTAAACTTTTGGGGTTCCTTTTTGCTGGAAATTATTTCGTGGATAAGGCTATGCCCGTGGATTATTCTGTATCTTGCGCAGCATTTGAAGCTTTCAGTATGTTTTTGGACTGGGCTTTACACAAGAAGACAGGTGTTAGGGGTGTGACCCTGGATAACTTTTACTTTGCTCTGAGGATAATTCAGATGGGTGCTTGCTGTTTTTGCATGCTTTTAATGACCTAACAAGAGAGTTAGGTGTTCCATTTGCGGCTGACAAGACTGAAGGACCAGCCACTAGTTTATCCTACCTTGGTATCCAGCTGGATACAGTGGCGCAGGTAAATTGCTGGTCCTGTGTGATTTAATTTTGCAGTTTTTACCCAGAGAGAAGGTTACCTTGAGGCAAATTCAGTCCCTATTGGGTCATTTGAATTTCACCTGCAGAATGGTGGCTCCTGGCCACCCCTTTTGCATGAGCCTGGTCAGGTTGTCTGCTGGCCTGAGTTCACCCCATCATAGGGTGCGGTAACCTAGCAAGGTCAGAGCAGATCTCCAGGTGTGACTTGAATTCCTAAGGGAGTTCAATGGTGTATCCTTATGGCAGGATACTTTGAATCTGCAGTTTGATTTCCAGGTCCATTTGGATGCTGCCGGCTCATTGGGCTTTGGGCTTTATTTCAGGGGTTGCTGGTATGCCTAAAAGTGGCCTGAGCATTGGCAGAGTACCGTTGTTACTCGTGACTTAACATTTCTTGAGTTTTCCCCCATTGTAGTAGGGGTGCACATCTGGACCAAGGAATTCCAGGACAAGCGTGTCTGTTTTTGGTCCAATAATCAAGCTGTGGTGAGCGTTCTGGCAAGACAGTCTTCCTGCTCAGTTAGAGTCTCTGCCCTACTGCGTGTATTTGTGTTGCAATGCCTCAAATTCAATATTGTTTTTTCTGCCCATTTTATTCCTGGCACCAATAATGACATTGCCGATGCTTTCTCACGTTTTCAGATGGAGCGCTTCAGATCCCTGGCCCCGACAGCTCAGCAACTGCCAGAGTATTTCCCACTCCACCTTTGGAACATTGGCAGCACATTGTAATGCAGGGAGTAGTGGCATCAATTTCTCCTTCCACTTTGAGGTCTTATAAAAAGGCCTGGATGGACCTTATAGCTTTCAGAGAACGGCACACGACCAGTTTGACCACAGGGCATCCTTCCATGCAACAGGTGTTGCAGTACCTGGCACACATGCACATGATGGGTCATGTGGTTAAGTCCATCCGAGTTCAATCCTCTGCCATATCCTTTTTCTGCAAGTCCCTTGCTCGAAATTTGTTGTGCATAAGGCACTAGAAGGATGGGCCAGGCTTCAGCCTCCTAAGGTGCCAGCCAGGAAGCCAGTCACTTTTGACATGCTTTGCTCCATGCACAGGAAATTGAGGCAGATATGTCAGTCTACTTTTGAGGTGAGACTCTTTTTGGCATCTTTTCAATTGCTTTCTTTGGTGCACTGCATGTGGGCGAGGTGGTGCTGGAGGCAGCACAGGGAAAGGCTTCCTGCAGGACATCCCGTTGTCCGATGTTGAGATGGTGCTCACTATCCGTAGCTCAAAAACCGACCAATTGGGCAGAGGTGCCTTGATGAGGCTGCCTGCCACCCATAAGCCTGGTCCTTGTCCAGTTAAGGACGTCAGGAGATATTTGTCCCTTCGCCCTTTCCTGGTTCACGAGGATGGGACTGCCTTGAAAAGGCATCAATTTACTGCGGTAATACGTAAGGCAGTAGCAGCATGTGGCCTGTCAGCCAATGAGTTTGCACCTCATTCATTTCGCATTGGGGCAGCCACCACCGCTGCACATTGGGGCCTGTCTATGGACAGGATCAAGGATATAGGCCATTGGAAATCAGAAGCTTACAAAGGGTACGTTTGGAAATGGCACTGAGGTGCAGTTGCTAATTGTGTTTTGTTCATTCCTAGGTCTGCCCATAGCTGTCAAGTATCCCGTTTTCCCCGGGAAACTCCCTTATTTCAAGCTGTTTCCCGCTGCTATCCCTTTATTTTTTTATCCCTTAAATTTCCCGTTTTTCAAAGGAAGCAGCTCCTCTCCCTTCCCCTGCTGGCCAGGGACTGGGAAGACCTTGCCTCCTTGCCTTGCAGCCTCAAAGCAAGTGGGAGCCGTTTCTCGCGCTTACAGGGGGGCGTATTTGGCACCCTGCATCAACCCCTATCAGCTGCTGCCGAGCCCCTCAGCTGGACAATAGAGTTAGCTGGGGGCGGAGCCTGGCTGCCTTTGAGCAGCTGCAGCTTCCTGTTTGGATCGGACCAAGAATATCTTCGTTGCGCAGAGCACATGGCTGCCCTCCTCTTTGCTTTAAGGCTTTTTCCCTGCTCCGCTCTGCTTGCTTCTCCCTGCAAGTTCAAAGGAACAGCTGTTGCGCCTGAGATCAGAGATAAACAGATCTCAGCAGCCTGAGGTTAGCCTGGTATGGTTGTCGTGGGAGGGAGTGGATTCAGAGTCTTGTGTATTGCTCTGAGGTGAGGTGTGTGTATTGCTCTGAGGGTCATTGTGCGGGGAGGAACAGGGCAAAGGCGTTACTGCGTTTTGTGTGTTCTGCATGTGGGGAAGGCTGAGCGTGAGACACCCCTAGCTCCCACTTTTGTCTCCTTAGTTGTTTGCAATATATTTCCTGTGTTCCCTAAACCTGAGGACTTAACTATAAAATAATTGTTATTAATGTACCAAGCAGACACGTATACATATGTGTGTGAGGCAGCACAGAAAAAACAGCCCTGAAAACCATTTTCACTCCCAAACTGACAAGCTGTTTTCTCTGCAAGGAGAGATGGGGTGAGGGAATTTCCCAGTTGCCCAGGAATTAAGAGATTACCATCTCAAAGGAATGGCCAGGCTGCTAACAAAAGGCAGTCAGATAAGGCTTTTAACTGGTAGCCTGGCAGGAAGGGGAAAAACAAACTTCTCAGATTCCTGTTTAAGACTTTGCTTCTCAATCTTCTCTGGTTGGCCTCTGTTATCTAACCACTGCTCTGCACTGCCTGTGATGCACAAACAGATCCAGAGAATTTGGGTTGGGGAGGTTTGCCTGCTCTCCTCCCCCAACTGCTCATCCCTTTGCCAGGATCAAGTTTCTAGTCCCTTTCAATTCACTTGAGCTTTGATGTCATATGGAAATAGTTTTGTTTTGTTTTTGACAGGGGAATTGATTAGGGAGGGGGTGGAAAAAACTGGCCCTCCTCTAGGTTTTTTTGGGGGGCAAACTCCTGCCATCCCTGACCATTGGTCCTGCTGGCCAAGGCTGGTGAGAGTTGGGTTCCAACAACATCTGGAACATGTTCCCCCGCCCTCATGTTGCGTGAACGACTGTTGACATATTGAGGGTTCCGCTTCATCTCTTTTAAACACATGAGCATAGAGAATGGGCAAGATCCTGCAGTGAGCAAGGGCTAGTCTGGATGACCTTTGGGGGCCCTCTTCTGACTTCAAAATTCTGTTGTTCCTGCAGATGATGTTGATTGTGCCTGGGGCCTTCTGCGTGCAATGGAAATGCTCTGCCGCTGAGCATTGTAGTTTAAAGAATATATGTGCGTGAGCTGAACTGGGCAAAGGGGCAAAGGTGGCACTTTGAAAACCCTGTTGCCCAAATAAAACTGCAGCTGAACCAAAAACATAGGCCTGCTTCCTTTTGTGCCTGCAACATAGGAAGGAGGCTCTTTTACAAAGCTCCCAAGTTCTGCAAGCAAGAAATGAATTCCTAGAATGGGCAATTAAGTTTTGCAAGTCCTGTATAATATGCAGCTGATGCGCTTGCCTTTGTAGTAAACCTCATTCAGTGTTGCAGTGAAGTGTGGAAACTTAGGCCTGGGGGGGGGGCAATGCAGTTCTGCAGGCCTCTCAATCTGGATCCAACATTCTTTCTCTCTTTTATATTATAATTCAGGACTCTTTCTAGGCCACAATTCTCACTGGTCTTGCTTCGCAGCCTGTGGTTTTCCCTGGTCGGAATGTGACCTTGAACTCTGATAATTAACGCCTCTTGCTTGGAGGCCTGGCAAACATGTCTGTATGTAGGAACTACTGTACTCGCACAATGTACAAATATGGAGTTTACACTTTTGCTTCTGGCTCCGCCCACCACTGCCATGTGACTGTCCCTGGGATAGGTGAGGCTGCTGATCCCTTATTTTCAAATCCGAAAGTTGACAGCTATGGGTCTGCCTCCCTTGCACATGTGGGTAGTAGGCGGTTGGGGTCTGGATTTGGAAGGAGCCTCGGGTTGCCAGACCATGTGAGGCTGTCCTGGATATCCAGACAAAGAATGCGTTGGGAGAGCTTCTTCCAACAGTGTGGGCCAAGGTGTTTGAGAGAGGCATGCCTGTGGGGTTTGTGCTCCAGCTGGGCAAGAACAACCTGCCAGAAGCTCCCAGCTTGCGCTTGCGGACCCACACTCAAGAGGACTTGGATGAGTTGCTGACAGCTCTTCCTGGACTCAAATTGTTTTGGTCGCAACTCTTGCTATGATGTGGGTGAAGAGGGAGTCATTCCCCAGCTGCCACCAAAAGGACCAGGAGGCGCGTCCAGAGCACAGTGGTCAGAATGGTTTTGTCACTGGGCAGGATGGTTATTCATCACCCGGGCATTACCACACACAATGCATCCCTTTACAGGCCCAATGGAGTCCATCTGTCTGTGACTGGGAATGATTTGTGGCTCACCTCTGTGTCAGCAGGGTTAAAGGGTTGGTTACAAGGGTGAGTGCTTGGCGGCAAGCGTTTTCGTTCTCAGTGGCGGATAGGCTCTGGTTCAGGTGATAGGGGTGGCAGAACAGTCTTGCCATCCCTATGCAATGGGTATTCCGGTAAAGGAATCCAGGGACTCATTTGTTTGGTCAACCCTGAAAGGGGTAGTGCCTGTGCCCGAGTCCAGGGTGTGGGAATGCTTAGGAGTGTGGATGATGATATATTACTTTATATATCTCATCCCAGCTTGTGTTAACAAGCTCCAAACTTAGCAGAGTTTCATTCCCTTTTAAAACACACACAGCAGACGCGCTTGCACAGGCTTGCTAAAGCCTAAAATAATATATATATTCCTGGTATAATTCCCCTATATCCCTCTTAAAAGACTGCACACGACACAATATATCTTAAATGAATAAAAAGAGTTTACTCACATTACTTCCTGAGTTACACAGCGTTTCTCAGAAGGCAGGCATGCTTAGTAAAAGTATTTACATGTGGTTGCTACTTCCATAGGGAAAAAGTAGTTTCCTTTGTTCTCTTGGCTGAGAGCCAGGAGAACATGCTTGTTGCTCTTTGGATAAACGAGGAGAAAAATGGTGACTGGTCTAGGGATCTTGTTCCCAGGTGAGACCACACCTACTTCTGGTCACAGAGGAAGTTAACTCAGTCCAGGTAGCAGGAAGTTATGCCTGGAGGACTGAGTTACCTTCATGTCCACTCTAGCAATGTTGTGTTTTGACTGCTCTGTGTTTACATCCACACATCAGGGTGGCAGACAGATGGTACACCCCCTACTGTTGTCCCTGGTGTTTACCCATGGCTGACCTACGATAGAGCTCTGGGTCAGCGTTGCCTGCAAGGGTGCAGGGACCTAGTTGAACCAGAGCCTATGCAACCACTCACTTGATTGTAATCAATAAAGTTGTGGCCTAAATTCTGCCAAAAATGAAACCAAAATTTGAGTCATGTCTGAATTTATTTCCAGGGTCAGGTTAAAAGGTCTAAACACGCAAACTCTACATAGGAACCAGATTCCTCTAAAATGAAGCTTGAAAGCGGATTTAAGTTGCCTGAACATAGATACAGTGGTACCTCTGGTTACGTAATTAATTCGTTCCCGAGGTCCGTTCTTAACCAGAAACTGTTCTTAACCTGAAGCACCACTTTAGCTAATGGGACCTGCTGCCGCTGCGCCGCCAGAGCACAATTTCTGTTCTTATCCTGAACCAAAGTTCTTAACCTGAAGCATTATTTCTGGGTTAGTGGAGTATGTAACCTGAAGCATATGTAACCCGAAGTACCACTGTATGCACTTCATATTGGGCTAAACCATTGGTCCATCTACACAGACTGCCAGCAGGTCTCCAGCATTTCAAAAAGGGAAATTCTAAGTCCTACCTGGAGATGCTAGGGACTGAACCCTGGACCTTCTCCTGAACATTTGCCACTGCCAAATGGTCAGGCAAGTTGCTGTCTCACTGCAAGCAATGAGACTTACAGGGCTATGAACTTCTATCATAGCTGGCTTATTTCCTCCTCCATCTCAGTGCATTTTCCTTTCATGCTATGTATTTTGAGATTATAAGTGAGGAGCAGGCACTGCCTTGTTCAGCCTCTTTTATTTTTATTTTTTGGGTGAAAAGCCTGGTAAGACTACTATAAACAAATGAAGGAACAGCAACCACAATATTTTGATAGTTTAATTCAACGTTGGCCTAATTACAATTTTCCAATACTGTGAAATTATTAAAGGTCCCAACTGAAAGTTGATGAACAATTATGCAATTGAATCAAGCCAATTAGCTGCCTGAAGTTATTAGCAAAATCCCGAGGTGGCTTTCAGATCCAGGTTTCTTACCAAAGCAGCTGCACTTTCTCAAAATCTCATTACAAAAGGAAGGCTTGGTAATTGTGTGATGCTCCCCTTCCCTCCTGCAATGCATATGCAAATCTGATGCAATACTGTGCACTTTGGGTGGGAGCTTGATGCATTCTCTCTTTGTGGGTGAGCTATAAGGGATTATTCTAATATGCATGTATAAAATCCAATGCACACAGGTCCAGGTTATGCAGTCAATTCCTGGATTTTAGCTGGTATTCTTTGAGCTGTTGAAGTCCTTGTCCATATACCTATTTAAATACTGGGCTTCTACTGTTGTTTACTGCTCAATCAGAACAAACGTTAATAGGTTTTTCTGCGGATTGACCCCCCACTCCTGATTCAGCGGTAAAGAGTGGGTCTTCTGAAGGAAATTGGTTGGGCAAACAGAAAACCACCCAGACCCATGCTTTCTAAGGAATGGGACAAACCCATTATGTCCACAGGTGGATGTCTAACAAGAAGGCATAAACTGCTCCCCCACCTGCAAAAATGTGTTTGAAAGGGAGTGGGGGAAAAGTATGACCATCTACTGTTGTTCTTTGGGCTGAGCTCTTTGCAGTTAATAGGAATCACCATCACAATGCTATCAATACAGCAGTTCTTGTGCTTACTCAACTGAGAACCCACATCACTTGCTGCAGGAACAGTGGATGTGCAGGCACATACCTTCCCACATCCTGCTGATAAGAATCGGAATGCTCATTTTTTTTTTTATCTTGCCCCCTCACTCATCTTTTGGTCCTGCGCTGTAGCATGAGATCATGAGACTGAAAAACGAGTGCCTTTCTGTCTGGCACTCTGGTGTGAGATTGAAAAATGAGTGTCTTTTGTCTTTGGGCGAATTTCCACTTTGCTGATTTTAGGAGCAAGCTCTCTAGAAGTCCATATATAATCCAATCTACTCCACGATATTTTAGCATCTGAAAAAAAGTGAACTCTGTTTCCATTGAATTCTTCAATCTCCAAGAATCAATCAAGTCCAGGTTGTCTACCATATCAAAAAATGTCTTGGGCAATCTTCCTTCATTGGTAAATTTGGATCTTTGTGATCTATCCATCAAAGTGGAGACTGCTCCATTAAAGTCTCCCAGGCATATCAATTTGTAATCCAAGTAATCCAGTAATATGTCATGGAGTTTCTTATAAAATTCTGCTTTGCCTTCATTTGGTGCATAGAGTCCCAGTATTAAAAAAAAAAAATCACCTTGCACTGATAATTCCACTGCAACATATCTTCCCTCTTCATCCTTGAATACTATCTTTGGATTGTATTTTTCATTGGCATAGATTACCACTCCTCCTAAGAGTGCCTGCCAAATCAGTATAACTTCCTCTCAATTCCAAAAAGAGTCTGGGAATGTCCTTAAAAAATTACTGGTTGCTGTTGTATCACAAAATTCTTTTTTTTTTTTTACAAAGAATTTATTGGTTTTCCACATCAATAAACAACAAATACAAAAAAAACCAAATAATAACAATCATTCAAAGAGAAAAAAATACTACAGACTATATCAACATAATAAAAGAAAACAAATACATACCTTACACACAGGAACACCAACACTCCAAATATTAATTATATTCTTCTTCCAAATCTAATTAAGGGGGACTTCCCCCGTTCTCTCTCCTGCGTTCAATTCAAATTTACTTTAGTAACTTTTCTATTTATTTTAACAAATCATTCACCAATATTCATAATTTTCATAATTTTCATCTCAACATCTTATATCTTTTAACTTCTAAATATAAAAAATACAACTTCATATTGCAAATCTTAACTTCTTATAACCTTTTCTATCTCTTATTCTCATAAAACTGCTGCTATTATTACTTCTAATTCATACCTTACAAAATATTAAACCAACACAATATCATAAAAACAATCCAAGTATTTCCTCTTCCAATTCCCTTTTTACTCTCTGACGTCGGGGTACCGTGGTAAGCCTTCCTAATTAATCATACATATTCTTTCACCCTATCCCTCTTCTTGCCATTTTCTCTCGTCCCATCACAGTCACCCCCCAGCCTTCCCCCCAAACTTTTTGCCCACCATAATCCAGAATGTCTTCTTTTCCTTGATATCCAATAACCAAGACATTGTCCCAAAGCATCTTTGCTGAACTCTTCAAAGGAAGTAATACATCACCGCCAAGCATCTCCACTTCAGTCTTCAGATCAGATTGTGATTGTAATTCCCAAAATTGTAGTTCCTGCATTTCTGGGCTCCCACCCCAGAAAGCCGATATAACGTCACAATAAAGAGCCCCAGACCTCCCACGTCGACAGGACTTTTCTTCTTTTTGGAGTTGCATTTTTTCCACTTCAGATAAAATCCCTGAGGATCGCTCTCTAGTTATTCCTTTCAGTTCATTAACAATGTTCTTCAAAGCAGTTCCAATCTCAGAAAATCTTTCAGTAACATTCTGGTTCAAAAGTTCTAGTTTCAAAAGAATTGTCCTTTGTCCAATAGTCATTGCTGGGTCAGGAGACATTGTAAAAGTGAAACCAAAGAAGGCAGAAGTAGGCAGGAAATAGCAAAGTTCAGTACTTTTCCATCTTCAAATCTCAAATTACAGCCGCCATTTCCCCCTCATCAGAGTTAAAAAAGTTTTCACTTTATATTCCACATTTTCTAAGAGGAAATACCTCAAAGTTCTCAGTCCACCCCTAACTGGGGTTTCTTAGCAGATCGAACATGAAATCAACCAAAACATTTATATCAGCTAAAAGTAGCAACAGCCAGATACATTGTTACATTCCTCTTGTCGCAAGGGAGAGAAACGGACCTCCTTTTTGACGTTTCTCCCCAACAGCCAAATAAGTCAATTTTTACTGCCAATTAAACTCCGTACTTACAGCTTACGGGGTTCTTCTTATTTTTAGTCCAGATAGGCAAGAACGAGGTGCTCAAATATCGGCGGCGGCCGCCACATACCTTCCCTGGTTGGGGACAACCTCCACAGCCCCGCGCCGTTGCCCATTCACTCGGGCGACCCTTTTACAAGGGAAGCCCGAGAATGGGGCAGCGCAATGGGGCCCGCTGGAGAGCCCAAACCGCGGGACGCTCTTCCCGCGGCTTACCGGAGCCCGCTGAGCGGTTGCGGGACTCCTGGCCCCCAGGGAAGCCGGAGCCGTCTCGCAGCCGAGACAACCCCCAGCCGCCGATAATGGTGTCCTCGCCGGAAGTCCGTATCACAAAATTCTTATTATAATGTAGGTCTAAAATTTTATCTCTTTGCTCCTTATTCTGAAAGACTATCATACAATCATTGACTCTCTTTGAGTCTTTTTTGCCTTTAGCTCCAAATCTATAGGCTTTTACAACTGTTACAGCAAGTTCTCCTTCTTCTAATTCCCAGAAACTTGCAAATTATCGAACCAAGAAATCCTTCAGATTGCCTTGCTCAAGTTCTGGTAGGCCCTTCAAATGAAGATTTGCCTCTCTTTCCTTCAACTGCAGAGTAGCAATTGCAATCTGTGCGGCTTCCTGCTGTCTTTCCAGAGCTTGGACCCTCACTGACTCCAAATTGGTGACTCTTGCTTCTACTTCTGTTATTTGAGTTTTTGTTTCTTTAATTTCCTCTTTCAGAGCATTAAGGTCTTTGCCCATTTGATTTATGCTTTCAGTATTACCTTTAACACTTTCAGTATTTGAGGCTAAACTAGCATTCAAAGTTGCCAAGGATGCCAAAACTTGCTCTTCAAATGATTTAACAGAGGCTTTCCTTTGTGTTTGTAATTTTGTCCTGGAAGCTATAGGTGCCGTTGGTATTCCTTGCTCTTCCATAGCCAAAACAACTCTTACAGCTGCCAGTAGTCAAGGTCACCAAGTCACCAGTCTATTGTTTAAGAAATCAGTCCAATCCAAGGACACCGTACCAGTAGGCAGTGAACAACTCCAAATCCAATACAAGAAGAAGAAGAAGAAGAAGAGTTTGGATTTGATATCCCACTTTTCACTACCCGAAGGAGTCTCAAAGCGGCTAACATTCTCCTTTCCCTTCCTCCCCCACAACAAACACTCTGTGAGGTGAGTGGGGCTGAGAGACTTCAAAGAAGTGTGACTAGCCCAAGGTCACCCAGCAGCTGCATGTGGAGGAGTGGAGACGCGAACCCGGTTCCCCAGATTACGAGTCTACCGCTCTTAACCACTACACCACACTGGCTCTCCAATATAAAAATGTACTAAAAAGCAGTAAGCAATGAACGATGCCAAATGTCAGCCCCTTCTCACTATCTCCAGGCAAAGTACAGAGTCTATTTGTAATCCAAAAATGAGTGGAAAGCAAGCCTTTCGCAAAGAGGTACAATGTTGTCAACCAAAAAGTCCTTACAGTTACAATTCTGGGCTTGCAGAGCATCAAAGAGAAACATGTCAGAAATGAAAGTAACCAGTATTCAGGCTATTGTGATGTCACAATGGCTGCCCGCTGTCTGACCCGGTCTCCATATCCAGAGGGTGTGCGGGGATTTCTTAATGTACTTTAAAATTGTAATCCACAGGGTAATCGGCAAAAAATTCACCCCCCTGTCCCTGTCCTTCTGGGGGGGGATCCTTTTTTCAAGATTGAAAGTTTGACAGCTCAGAAACAGTCTATCTGCGGCTGCAGTGCAATTTCCTTTACTTTAGCTCTGCCACATTCGGGGGGTGGGGGGCGGACCAACTTTTTAGATCCCCCTCTGTGTTCTAATTCCTCTTGAATTTTATTAAAATTGTACTCACAAAGTCCAATTTCCGAATCCAAATTACGGAGAAATTGAGCGCTCGTTACTGCCAGCAGTCGCAGCTTCACGCAGCAAGGGTAGTGCTCGATCCACAGCACCTGTGCCTTCCACTCAGCCCGCTCTCGGCCATCCTTACTAGGACTTACCGGAGGGCAAAGGAGGCGCAATGGGCACCCCGCTGGATCCCCATGTCTCCAGGACACTTGACATGGAGTTTTTCTGGGGGGCTGTAGCGCGGTTATGGCTTGCCCTTCCTTTACAGCACCGGAGAATCTCGCAGCTGAGATTTCTCCTGACTGACCAGTTGAAATAGCAAGGGACTAAAACAAAAGCCTTAGCCACCTCCTACAATTAAGTCAGAATAACAGCATTCTTCCCCCTCCACAAAAATAAATAAATCTGGAGGGTTTCATTGCATTCTTGTTCATCTCACAAACAGTCAAAAAAGAAATTTCAAAATGTTCAGCACAGCTCTATTTTTGCAGGCATTCCCAAGACTGGACAGAGACTCCAGACCATTAAGGAATATTAACATTCCGTTGTCAGGTGATATAATTCCTGTCAGGAAATCGCCCTCGCCAAAGCTGGAAGCAGGCCCAGGGCTGTTTCAGTATAGGGAACCCCCGTCTCCGCTGAGCAGCTCGTCATCTTCCCCCATTGGAGGAAGCGATAGCTCTTCCAGTGGGGAGGGAGAGATGGGGACAGGAAGTGGGAGCAGGGGATGTGGCAGGGATGGAGAGCCTCTGCACCAAGCAGGAAGAGGGGGAGAGGAACCCTTTCCGTCGCCCCGTTTTAGCAGGGAGGAAGGACGTAGAGGGGGGAGGCGGGGGTTCAGGATCCCGCGCCTTTTATGTTGGGCAAAGAACCGGAAACGGACATTCCTGGACTCTGCAGAGGGATGAGCTGGACGTCTTTATTTTAGCTCCACTGTAAATATCTGCACAATAAAAAACTTAGTGTTTAGAAGTTCTGTGTTTGCCTGATTTCCATGAGCAACCACTGAAACTCCTTACAGCAGTCTGGGAATCACTGCAGGTTGCTCGTGAGGGAATTTTGAGAGCTCGGAAAGGCACCATGAGTATGGAAGAGGGTGCAGCGGGCGGAGGAGTCACCGACCAGTATTGGCTGTTGGCAGCCACGCAGCAGATTGAGGTCCTCACCAAGCATAATCAGGAGTTGGAAGCGCCCACGGCAAGGCTCAATGTGAGGCTAGAGGAATGCCGGCTGCAGGACGCACGGGACCCATGGGGCATAAGCTGGTGCGCTGGTGAGCAAATTTGGTGGGAATCCCAGGGACTATTTGAATTTTAAGACTGAGATGCAGTACGCCCTAAGGCTGCAGGATGAGGAATTCACCCACGATAGACAGTGTGTGGCGTTTGTCATCACGCATCTAGAAGCAGGGGCCAGAGACTGGGTGTGCCCGTTGATTGCGTCGGGGAATGATGCTCTGGAAGAAATAAAGAATTTTTTTCAGGCTATGGACACGATGTTTACTTCGGAAGTCCAGAAAGACGTGGTTCAGCAGGAGCTTCTAGCCCTCAAGCAGGGATCGATGACGGTGAGAGATTATTGGTCGAAATTCTCGATGTTGATTCATAGATTGAATTGTGATCTGCTTTCTGAACCTGAGCCAGGCAATGTTCGTGGGGGGGCTCAACGCCGAGGTGAAAGATGAACTGGCGCGCTGTCCCAAGGCCAAGGACATGAATGAACTGGCATGCAACTGCTTGGCTGTGCGAGTGAGGCTGGAGGAGAGAGCCCGTGAGAAAGGATCACAGAGAGGGGAGTGTTTCCATAGCAACCACATTCCAGGAAGTTTGGGCTCCCCGCCCAGAATGCAGCAGCCGGAACCGATGGAGATGGGGGGGGGGCCTGTAAAGCAGCCACAGGTGCCTGGAGCTGGCCAGAGAGCAGAAGGGAAGGCTTGGAAAGGCACCCAGAAATGCTTCATATGTTCCCAGCCTGACCATGTTGCAAGGGCCTGCCCCCAACGCAGAGGGTGGCACGGAATGGCGGAGACAGTCAAGCCTGAGGAAGGTGGGGCTGAACCGCAGGGAAATGAGGCAGCCTGGCTGGAGAAAGGCGGGGCCAGCAGCCAGGCGGCGCAGCAGTAGAGGTGCCTCGACCAGAGTCGCCGAAGCCCAGCATCGTGGTCAGAGTTACACTGGAGCTTCCCAATGGCTATCCTTTGGAAGTGCAGGCCTTGCTGGACTCGGGAGCAAGTGCTAATTTTTTCAGTAGGGACTTTGCGCTTGAGCACCAGCTGCACTTGCTCCCTTTGGACTTTCCCTTGCAGGTAACCACCATTGACGGCAGGAAGTTGCGGGGGGGGGGAATCACTCATCAGACCCCACCAATGCGCATGCGGATAGTGGGGCATGCAGAAGTCATTGCCTTCCACGTGACCACATTATCCTGGGCATGAGCTGGCTGAACCAGCATGACCCGGTCGTGGCCTGGCACCAGAGATCCCTGACTTTCGGGTCCGCCCACTGTGTGGAGCATTGTCTGGGCGTGGGGGGCGGTGACAGGAGAAGAGTGTTGGCGGCAGCGGCCCAAATGGGGGAGAGGGTAGCCGTGCCAGAGGTCTATGCCGACTTCACCGAGGTGTTCAGCAAGAAGGAAGCGGATCGCCTGCCACCTCATCAACCCTATGATTGTCAAATAAACTTGGTGCCAGGAGCGCGCTTGCCTACGGGCAAGCTCTATGCCATGTCAGACCAGGAGATGGCGGACCTTAAGGAGTTCATTGACAAGAACCTTCGACGGGGGTTCATATGAGAGTCATGGGCAGTCGGGGGGAGCTCAGTATTTTTCGTGGACAAGAAGGGGACCACGCAATGCAGGTTGGTGGTGGACTTTAGACACGTCAAATCCATGACAGAGCCCCTCACTTTCCCCATGCCTCGCATCGGCGATTTGTTGACAGAGTGCACGAGGGCAAGATCTTTACCAAGTTGGACTTACGAGGGGCTTACAACTTGACCCGGGTGCGAGAGGGGGACGAGTGGAAGACCACCATGTTTACCCCCCTGGGCAGTTATGAGTATTTAGTCATGCCTTTTGGTTTGCAGGCCGGAAGTCCATGTTTCCAGGCCTTTATGCATCACGTGTTGGGTCCCCTCCTGTACAGGAACTGTGTCTGCTATCTGGACAACGTCCTGATATACTCTGAGAGTGAGGAGGAACATGTTCAGCATGTGTGGGCAGTGCTGGAGAAGTTGCGCAAGCACCAGCTGTACGTCAGGCTCGAGAAATGTCAGTTTCATACCAAGGAAGTGGACTTTCTGGGCTACCGCTTGTCAGACAAGGGCTTGGCCATGGATGGGGAGAAGGTGAAGGCAGTGCTGGAATGGAAAAGTCCCAGAACTAAGAAGGATGTGCAAAGGTTCCTGGGATTCAGCAACTTCTACCACAAATTCACCCCCAATTTCGCCAAGGTGGCTGCACCTATAACAGACTGTCTGAGCAGTAAGAAGAAGTTTGCCTGGACTGAGGAAGTGCAAGCGGCATTCGAGGGTTTAAAGAAAGTTTTCGCGTCAGAAGAGCAGCTGGTGCACCTGGACATGAACGCACCCATTCAGGTGGAAACAGACGCCTCAGACCGCGCCATAGGGGCAGTGATGCTGCAGCAGGATGCTGGAGGTGATTGGCAGCCCTGCGCCTTTTTCTCCAGGAAGTTGAACAAGTCGGAGCGCAACTATACGGTCTGGGACAAGGAACTGCTTGCCATATACACGGCTTTCAAGCAGTGGAGGCACTTCCTTGTGGGGTCCAAACATCAGATCCAGGTCTATACAGACCACAAGAACTTAGAGTACTGGCACACTGCCAGGGTGCTGAACCAGAGACAAATTAGGTGGGCAGGTTTTTTTGCAGGTTTTCACTTCAAGATCCAATACGTCCCTGGGGAGCAGAACGTCAGAGAGGATGCCCTGTCACGCAAACCTGAGTACTTGGTGGATGAGGGAGCTCCGAAGCCGAGGCACGTCTTCGACCAGCAGCAGTGGGCCTGTGGGGGGGATCTTGGATCTCAGGGGAGAGGTTGTCAGGTTGATGAGAGACAATGAATTTGCCCACAAGCAGTTGTAGGCGCTCAAGGGCAGCAATCCAGAGGGGGACTTTGTGGAAAAGGAGGAGTTGCTGTTTCACAAGGGGGTGCTTTACATCCTGAATGGGGGGTTGCGGGCTAAGGTACTTCGACAGATGCACGATACACCCAATGCTGGCCACTTTGGGCAACTCAAGACCATGGAACTGGTCACCAGGGAGTTTTGGTGGCCAGGGGTACGGGAGGATGTCAAGGAGTATGTTCAGGGGTGTGACATGTGTCAGAGGGCCAAGGGGGAGCGAGTGGCGCCGGCAGGATTACTGGAACCCTTGCCCATGCCCAAGAGACCTTGGGAGGCGATATCAATAGATTTTATCACAGATCTGCCAAGGTCTCAAGGTCAGACAGCGGTTCTGGTGGTGGTGGACTTATTCACCAAGATGTGTTATTTTGTGGCATGCCCGAGGGTGGTCTCCGCGGAGGAGACAGACAAGTTGTTCCTCAAGCACGTCTTTCGGCTGCATGGCCTGCCATCAAGGGTGATCTTGGACCGTAGGAGGCAGTTCACCTCGCATTTTTGGCGCAAGGTCATGGACTTGTTGCAAGTGGAGGTGACTCTGTCTATGGCCAGGCACCCTCAGAACAATGGCCAAGCAGAAAGGGCCAACAGGGTGTTGCAGCAGTACCTGCGTTGTTATGTGAACCAGAGACAAAGTGACTGGGTGGACAAGTTGCCCCTGGTGGAGTTCGCTTATAACAACGCAGAGCACGTCACCACGGGAATGAGCCCTTTCATGGCCAATTATGGGGTCAACCCTAGAGCCTTTCCGGGTAGGGACGAGGAGGGCCTGGAGGTGCCAGCTGCACAGGAGTTGGCTGGGGAAATGGTGCAGGTGCACCAGCAGCTGGTGGAAACACTGGAGCGGGCCAAGGAGGCTTACAAACGGGGGGCAGATCAGCACCGGAGGGAAGGGGAGCGCATTCAGGTGGGGGATAAGGTGTGGCTCTCCTCGCAGGGGCTGCCCCCCAGGGGGAGGTGCAGGAAGTTGGTACACCGAAGGTTAGGCCCTTTTGAGGGACTGCAACAGGTGAATCCAGTCACATTCAAGTTAAGGTTGCCCGAGAACATGCGGATTCATCCAGTGTTCCATCGCTCCCTCCTGTCCAAGTATAGGGAGGGGAGTCGTTTTCATGGGGAGGCTAGGGAGGAAGTGCCATCCCCAGGGATGGTAGAGGAGGAGTTCTATAACGAAGCGACAGAGATCCTCAATTCCAGGTGGAAGGGAGGGAAATTGGAATATCTGGTGGCGTGGGAAGGGGAGCTGGAATCCGAGAACGCTTGGGTGCTGGTTGACACGATTTCGGAGGAATACCTAGTGCATGAGTTCCACGCGCTGTTCCCACACAACCCCAAGCCGGTGAGGGAGGTGTGGAAGGAGGTTTTTGCCCCTACTGACGACAGTGAAGAGGAGTTTTGGGGATTTCGGTCAGGAGGGGGGCAGGACAGCGATATGGAGGAGTCTGGGTGGGACTGAGCAGTCTCTCCAGGGGCCAAATGGGTAGAAGGGGGGGAAGTGGGCAGAACGCCACTGGGTTTCCAGGACATCTTTGCCCCCACGGACGACGAGGAGGAGGAGTTTAGAGGTTTCCCTGCATCCCCACTACGATTTGGAGAGGGTGCACAAGATGCAGTGCGCGAGGGGGATCAGGCAGGGATTGTTCCCCGTTCCCTGGGAGGGGAGGGGTTTTTTGAGGGGGGGTGGATGTCAGGAAATCGCCCTCGCTGTAGCTGAAAGCGGGCCCGGGGCTGTTTCAGTATCGGGAACCCCCGTCTCCGCTGAGCAGCTCGTCATCTTCCCCCAGTGGAGGAAGCGATCGCTCTTCCAGTGGGGAGGGGGAGATGGGGACAGGAAGTGGGAGCAGGGGCTGTGGCAGGGATGGAGAGCCTCTGCACCAAGCAGGAAGAGGGGGAGAGGAACCCTTTCCGTCGCCCCGTTTTAGCAGGGAGGAAGGACGTAGAGGGGGGAGGCGGGGGTTCAGGATCCCACGCCTTTTATGTTGGGCAAAGAACCGGAAACGGACATTCCTGGACTCTGCAGAGGGATGAGCTGGACGTCTTTATTTTAGCTCCACTGTAAATATCTGCACAATAAAGAACTTAGTGTTTAGAAGTTCTGTGTTTGCCTGATTTCTCATGAGCAACCACTGAAACTCCTTACAATTCCAGTATGTTAATTCATGCTAATGAAAACAAAATTAAAAAAAATTCCTTCCAGTAGCACCTTAGCTTGTTCTTGGTATGAACTTTCGTGTGCATGCACACTTCTTCAGATACACTGAAACAGAAGTCACCAGACCCTTATATATAGTGAGGGAGTGGGGAGGGGTATTACTCAGAAGGGTGGTGGGAATGGGTGATTGGCTGATAGGTGTGGAAAACCTGTTGACGACTGTTAACGACTGCAATTGGTCTTACAGGAAAAAGCAAGGGGTGAGATGGCTAAAGATAGCTTTGTCATGTATAATGAGATAAGAATCCAATGTCTTTGTTCAGACCAGGTCTCTCCATGGTTTTAAGTTTGGTAATTAGTTGCAATTCAGCAACTTCTCTTTCCAGTCTATTTCTGAAATTCCTTTGTAGTAAGACAGCTACTTTGAGATCTTGTATAGAATGTCCTGGGAGACTGAAGTGTTCTCCTACTGGTTTCTCTGTCTTGTGATTCCTGATATCAGATTTATGTCCATTTATCCTTTGGCATAGGGTTTGGCCTGTTTGTCCAATATAGAGAGCTGAAGGGCACTGTTGGCATTTGATGGCATACACAATGTTAGAAGATGAGCAATTAAATAGTCCTGAGATGGTATGTTTGATGTTGTTGGGGCCAGTAATGGTGTTGTCTGGGTTGTTGTTTCTCCACTTCCAAGAAAGCACGCATCCCCTCTCTCCCCTTGACCAAAACATTTGAATATAACAATTTGTTGGGTGGCCTCTTTACTCTCCTTTAAGACATAACATCCTGCAAGTGTGTTCTTGGTCTTTTCTCTGGTTGTGTTGAAGCTTCATCTGAAGGTCCTTCTCCGGCATCCGACTCTTCCACCTCCTCCTCCTCCTCCATTTCCTGTAGTAGCAACTCATTGACTTTGATTCCCAGCTGCATCAATAAAGTAACAGCCTCTGTCGGGTTCTTAGCTATAAACCTTTTACTGTCTTTAAAAATCAGTATAGAAGCCTGGTATACCCAGGTGAACCTTATATTGTTATTATGCATTTTTTGTGCAGAAGGTTTCATTTGGCTTTTTTGCCTTAAAGTAGCCTGGCATAAGTCTTGACTCACCCATACTCTTTTCCCTTGGAAACTCAGCTCTTTAATTTTCTTCAGAGTCTGGTAGACCTGCTGTTGCAGCTTCTCTCTAGAAAATTTAATTATTACATTCCTGGGGGATTTTCTCCCCTTGGACCCTCGGCAACGATGGGCTCGTTCCACATCTTCTGGCTTCAAACTAACTCCTTGAGTGCATAGCCAGGTTCTCAATGTTTCTTCCAACTCTTTAGCTTGTGTTTCTTCTGGGATTCCCTCCAAAATCATATTAGCTCTTCTCTGGCAATCTGACAGTTCTACCACCTGTTTGGTTAGAGTAGTTACCTTTTTTCATTTTCCTGGACCAGCTCTTTAGCTTGAATTACTAATTGCTTCACTCTCTTAATTTCGACACCTATCTGTAGGACATCCTCCTTCACTGACTTAATATCGTCTCTAATATTATTTTGGGAGGTAAGCATTAAGTCTGGGCAATTCTGGGCTGCATCAATAGGAGTATAGCGTCTAGATCAAGGGAAGTAATAGTACCACTATATTCTGCTCTGGTCAGACCTCACCTGGAATACTGTGTCCAGTTCTGGGCACCAGAGTTCAAGAAGGATACTGTCAGGAAACCCCCCTGCCCACTGCCTACAGCGAAGGAGTGTTTGGAGTATCAAGAATTTAGCTTAGAAGTTCCAGCGTCTTGGCTTTACTCATGAACAGCCACTGAACATCCTTACAGCATCTCAGGAATCACTGCCGGCTGTTTGTGAGAGGTTTTTTCCCCCTCTTATCTTTTGGCTGCTAACGGAAGGCCATGAGTACGGAGGAGGGGAGGCTTGCAGTGGCGGTTGAGCAGATTGCAGCTTTGCAGAAACGAGTGCAGGACTTGGAGGAATATGCAGAGAAGGACAACGCCCGATTGGAACAGGAGGGAGCAGCAACTGGCCACGCTCCAGCAAAGGAATGGTGAGCTACAGACACATGCCGAGAAGCTCAGTGCACGTCTGGAGGAACTCAGGCAGCTGAGTCAGGAGGGGCAGAGGGGACCTGTTGCCCGTAAGTTAGGGGCGCTGGTGAGCAAGTTTGGCGGGGACCCCGGGAATTACTTGGATTTTAAGACTGAGATAATGTATGCCCTGAAGTTGCAGGAGGCTGAATTCACCAATGACAGCGAGAAGGTTGCATTTGTGATTGCTCATCTGGAATCAGGGGCCAGGGAATGGGTGAGGCCTTTGATAGCATCGGAGAATGCTGCGCTGCAGGACCTTAAGCTTTTTTTTCTGCTATGGACACAATGTTTACCTCTTAAGTCCAGAGAGATGTGGCCAGGCAGGAGCTGCTAGTGCTCAAGCAGGGAGCCATGACCGTGAGAGCGTATTGGTCGAAATTCTCGATGCTCTGTCATACCTTGCATTGGGATCTTTTATCTGAACAGAGCCAAGCAATGTTTTTTTAAAAAAAAATTATTAATCAAAATACAAACTTATATATACATACAAACACATAGCACAAATACACATTAAACACACCTACACATATAAGTCTAATTCCATATACATTTTCATCCAAATATTTTTATTACACAAACTGTTTAAAAATATAATTTCATTCTAGCCTCCTGTTCACTTCAGTAAGGCTGAATTTGTACATAATCTCTTCCTTGGGCTTCCCACTTTAATCTCTTCATTAAATTAGACAATTAAGCATACTTTCATTATGTATATTATCATGACTCGGCCCAGATGTTGCTCTTTTTCTATTTCCTTTTTCTTTTGATTTCTTTTCTTTTGTTTTGTTTTTAGTATTCTTGGTAGGGCAGGAGCTATTCCAAGATTATAACTGTATTAGTGTTGCACCTTTTTTTAGATATTGCATAAAATCATTCCATTCCTTTATGAATTTTTCCTTCGGATTGTCTTTTATTTTCTCTGAAAGATATGCCAGCTCTATAAATTCTAGCGTTTTGTTAATCCAGTCCTTTTTACTGGGTACTATTGCACTTTTCCACTTTGATCCTATTAAATTTTTTGCCACTGCTGAGGCATATAAGAAAAAATTTCGCACCCTTTTTGGTATTTCTGGTGTTGTTATGCCTATAAGGTAGGCTTCTGGCGTTTTTGGAAATTTGGTGTCACATATTATTTCTATTTCTGAGTGGATCTCGTTCCAGAAAGACTCTATCTTTTTACATTCCCACCAGACGTGGTACCAATTCCCCACTTCTTCACATCTCCAGCAGGTATTGCTTACATTCCTATACATTTTGAAAGTTTGTGGGGGGTGATGTGCCACCTATAAAACATTTTTATCATATTTTCTCTGATTGAGTTGCAAGTGGTGAAACTCCAATTCACTTTCCATAGATTTTCCCATCTAGTTAACATGATGTTCTGTCCTATGTCCTGTGCCCAGTGTGTCATTGAAGCTTTAATTTGTTCTTCCATAACCGTCCAGTCCAACAATATCCTATACGCTTTTGAGAGAGTTTTTGTTTTGGAGTTTACCACTTCCAATTGGAATTTAGATGGTTCTTTCTCAAATCCTATTTTGCTGTCAACTTTGTATCTCTCAAAAAGTTGGTAATAAGTAAACCAATCCTTTACTGTGTTTTTTATATTTTCATATGATTTTAATTCTAATTTGTTGTTTCTTTTCTCCAATAAGTCTAGGTATGTTGGCCAAGCAATGTTTGAAGCAGGGCTCAATGAGGAAGTGAAGGACGAGTTGGCGCGTTGACCTAAGGCGAAGGACATGAATGAACTGGCGCGGAGCGCCCTCTCCGTGGGCGTGAGGCTGGAGGAGCGGGCGCGTTTGAAAGGATCACAGAGGGTGGAGCGTTTCCTTAGCAACCGCGTTCCAAGCATTTTTGGCAACGCGCCCAGAGTCCAGCAGCAGTCGGAGCTGATGGAGATTGGAGGGGCGCCTGTCAAGGGCCTGGCGCCGGGCACAGCGCTGAAGGCAAGGCCCCTAAGACTGGTCTCAAATGCTATGTTTGTTCCCAAATCAAATATTTTGCCAGGTCTTGCCCCCAGAGAAGGGGGTGGCAGGGCATGGCCGTTCGGCCTGAGGGGGAAGATACGGAGATGCAGGGAAACGAGGCGGCCTGGCTGGAGAAAGGAGGGGCCAGCAGCCAGGCGGAATGGAAGTGAAGGTGCCCCGTCCAGAAGTGCCCAAGCCCAGCATTGTGGTCAGGGTGACGCTGGAAGTGGAAGCCTTAATTGACTCAGGTGCCAGTGCCAATTTTTTCAGCAGAGACTTTGCCTTGGAGCATCAGTTGCATCTGCTTCCATTGGACTTTCCACTGCAGGTGACGACCATTGATGGCAGGAAGTTGTTGGGAGGGGAAATTGCCCATCAAACCCCTCCAATACGCATGAAAATAGGAAGGCACACGGAAGTAATCACGTTTAATGTCACCACCTTAGCGGGACCGCCCATTGTACTGGGCATGAGCTGGCTCAACCAGCATGACCCGGTGGTGGCCTGGCACCAGAGGTCTCTAACCTTTGGATCTGCTCATTGCATGGGGCATTGTCTAGGCGGGAGGAGTTGCAACAATGGCCAGGTGTTGGCAGCAGCGGTCCAGATGCGAGAGGGTGGAGCACTGCCTGCAATCTACGCAGAGTTCGCTGAGGTGTTCAGCGAGAAGGAGGCTGATCGGCTACCACCCCACAGGCCCTATGACTGCCAGATCAACCTGGTGCCGGGAGCAAGATTGCCCACGGGCAAGCTCTATGCCATGTCGGACCAAGAGATGGATGAGCTCAAGGAGTTCATTGACAAGAACCTAAGACGAGGATTCATACGGGAGTCCCGGGCAGTCGGAGGGAGTCCGGTGTTCTTCATGGACAAGAAAGACACCGCCCAGAAGAGGTTGGTAGTGGATTACAGGTTTCTTAACTCCTTGACGCAACCCCTCACATTCCCAATGCCGCGCATCGACGATTTGTTGATGAGAGTGCGCGAGGAGAAGATTTTCACCAAGTTGGACTTACGAGGGTATAATCTGATAGGAGTGCGAGATAATCTGATAGGAGTGCGAGAGGGGGACGAATGGAAGACCACCATGTTTACCCCCCTGGGCAGTTATGAGTATTTAGTTATGCCCTTCGGTTTGCAAGCGGGAAGCCCCTGCTTCCAGGCCTTCATGCATCACGTGCTGGGTCCTCTCCTCTACAGGAACTGTGTTTGCTATTTGGATGATGTCCTGATTTACTCAAGGAACGAGGAGGAGCACGTGCGTCATGTCAGGGCGGTGTTGGAGAGGCTGCGGGAGCATAGGCTGTACGTCAAGCTCGAGAAATGCCAGTTTCACACCAGAGAAGTGGACTTCCTGGGTTATCGTTTAACCGACAAGGGGTTGGCCATGGACGGCGAGAAGGTGAAGGCGGTGCTGGAGTGGAAGAGCCCTAGGAACAAGAAGGATGTGCAGCGGTTCCTTGGGTTCAGCAATTTCTACCGCAAGTTCATTCCCAACTTTGCCAAGGTGGCGGGGCCCATAACAGGACTGTTTGAGTGGCAAGAAGAAGTTCATCTGGTCGGAGGCAGCCCAAGAGGCATTTGAGCGTTTGAAGAGAGTGTTTGCGTCGGAGGAGCAGCTGATGCACGTGAACACGCGTGCTCCACTTAGGGTGGAAACAGATGCCTCAGACCGAAACAGATGCAATTGGTGCTGTGCTTTTGCAGCAAGAAAAGGCCGGTGATTGGAGGCCGTGCGCTTGAACAAGTCTGAGCGTAATTACATGGTGTGGGACAAGCGCTTGAACAAGCTGCTTGCCATTTATGCGGCCTGACAAGGAGCAAACAGTGCCTTCAAACAGAGGCACTTTTTGACAGGGGCCACACACCAGATACAGGTCTGCACAGACCACAAGAACTTGGAGTACTGGCGCACGGCCAGGGTGCTCAACCAGTGGCAGATCAGATGGGCAGAGTTTTTTGCAGGTTTCCATTTTAAGATCCAGTACGTCCCGGGAGAGCAGAATGTCAGGGCGGATGCCTTGTCAAGGAAGCCCGAGTACTTGGCTGACGAAGGAGCCCCGGAACCGAGACATGTCTTCAGTCAGCAGCAGTGGGCTTGCGGGGGGATCTTGGACCTTAAGGGGGAAATTGCCAGATTGACCAGGGACGATGAGTTCGCCCGCAAGCAGCTGCAGGAGCTTAAGGAGGGCGGCCCAGAGGGAGACTTTGCTGAAGGGGAGGGGCTGCTTTTCCGCAAGGGGGCAGTGTACGTTCCAGATGGGGGGTTGCGGGCCAAGATACTCAAGCAGCTGCACGACACCCCCACAGCAGGTCACTTTGGTCAGCGAAAGACGATGGACCTGGTAACCAGGGACTTTTGGTGGCCAGGGGTGAGGGAGGATGTAAAGGAGTATGTGCAGGGGTGTGAAATGTGTCAACGGGCCAAGGGGGAGAGAGTGGCACCAGCGGGGCTGTTGGAACCGCTGCCCACGCCCAGGGGGCCTTGGGAGGTAGTTTCGGTGGATTTCATCACCGACTTGCCAAGGTCCCAGGGGCAGACGGCGGTGTTGGTAGTGGTGGACTTGTTCACCAAAATGTGTCACTTCATAGCTTGCCCGAGGGCAGTGTCGGCAGAAGAAACGGCCAAGCTGTTTCTCAAGCACGTGTTCCGACTACACGGCCTGCCGTCGAGGATTATTTCGGACCGTGGACGGCAATTCACCTCTAGGTTTTGGCGCAAGCTCATGGACTTGCTGCAGGTGGAGGTGGCTCTGTCCACGGCCAGGCATCCTCAGACCAATGGCCAGGCGGAGAGGGCCAATGGGGTGTTGCAGCAGTATCTGCGTTGTTACGTGAACCAGAGACAGAACGATTGGGTGGACAAGTTGCCACTAGCAGAGTTTGCGTACAACAACGCAGAGCATGTCACCACAGGGATGAGCCCTTTTATGGCCAACTACGGGCGGCATCCTCGAGCTTTTCCGGGCAGGGACGAGGAGGTCCTGGAGGTACCGGCGGCGCAGGAGCTGGCTGGGGAAATGGTGAGGGTGCATCAGCAGCTAGTTGAAACGCTGGAGAGGGCCAAGGAGACCTACAAGAGGGATGCGGATAGGCACAGGAGGGAAGGGGAAAGCATCCAGGTAGGTAGGGACAAGGTGTGGCTCTCGTCACAGGGATTGCCCATCGGGGGGGGTGTAAGAAGTTGATGCACCGAAGGTTGGGGCCGTTTTAGGTAACCCAACAGGTAAATCCAGTCACCTTTCGCTTGAGGCTGCCAGAAGCTATGCGGATTCATCCAGTGTTCCATCGTGCCCTCTTGTCCAAGTATAGGGAGGGGAGCCGGTTTCATGGGGAGGCCAGGGAGGAGGTACAAACCCCGGTGCTGGAAGAGGAGGACTCTTACAATGAGGTTACGGAGATCCTGGATTCCAGGTGGAAGGGAGGGGAGTTGGAGTATCTGGTTGCATGGGAAGGGCAGCCAGAGTCCGAGAACGCATGGGTACCAGCAGATACCATCTCGGAGGAATATCTAGTGCATGAGTTCCATGCGTTGTTTCCACATAAGCCCAAGCCAGCGAGGGGCGTGTGGGAGGAGGTCTTTGCCCCCACAGATGACAGTGAGGAAGAATTCTGGGGTTTCCGGTCAGGTGGGGAACGGGACGACACAGAAAGGGAGTCAGATTGGGAAGATGAGGTCCCTGAGGGCAATGAGAGGGATGTGACTGAGGGCAATGAGAGGGATGTGGGGGAGGAGGAGGTTGGGTTACCCATGGGTTTCCGAGACGTCTTCGCCTCCATGGAAGACGAGGAGGAGGATTTCAGAGGTTTCCCGGGGTCGCCCCTCAGGAGGGAGCGGGATGCACTGACAGAGGGAGACGAGGGTGGGTTAGAGCAGGTGAAGCCCCGGTCCTCGGGGGGGGGGGGCTTTGAGGGGGGTGGGTATCAGGAAACCCCCCTGCCCGCTGCCTACAGCGAAGGAGTGTTTGGAGTATCGAGACCCCCCCAAATTGTTTTCTAGCTCAGAAAGCACAACCAGTGAAAATTCCTCGGATTCCAGTGGAGGGGGGGCAGCAGCAACAGGAAGGAGGGGTGGAAGCATGGAAAGGACACAGCCTCAACGCCGGGGGGAGGGTGAGATTCCCACGCTCGGCAGGAGGGAGGATGGTCGCAAAAGGGGGAGGCGTGACCTCCGGATTCCACGCTTCTTTTGCTGGGCAAGGAACAGGAAGTGCCATTCCTGAGATCTGTAGTAGTTAGAGATGAACGTCTGCTTTTAGCTCTCACTGTACATATTTGAGCACAATAAAGAATTTAGCTTAGAAGTTCCAGCCTCTTGGCTTTACTCATGAACAGCCACTGAACATCCTTACAGATACTGACAAGCTGGAACGTGTCCAGAAGAGGGCAACCAAAATGGTCAAAGGCCTGGAAACAATGCCTTATGAGGAACGGCTTAGGGAGCTGGGTATGTTTAGCCTGGAGAAGAGAAGGTTAAGGGGTGATATGATAGCCATGTTCAAATATATAAAAGGATGTCATATAGAGGAGGGAGAAAGGTTGTTTTCTGCTGCTCCAGAGAAGCGGACACGGAGCAATGGATTCAAACTACAAGAAAGAAGATTCCACCTAAACATTAGGAAGAACTTCCTGACAGTAAGAGCTGTTCGGCAGTGGAATTTGCTGCCAAGGAGTGTGGTGGAGTCTCCTTCTTTGGAGGTCTTTAAGCAGAGGCTTGACAGCCATCTGTCAGGAATGCTTTGATGGTGTTTCCTGCTTGGCAGGGGGTTGGACTGGATGGCCCTTGTGGTCTCTTCCAACTCTATGATTCTAAGTCCTGAAAAGTTGCTAGCTGAACTGATAAATCTTTCAATGTTTTTGCCATCTTTAAACTGTTAAATAAAGCCATAGATAAGAGGAAGCTGCTGGGCATTTCCGTTAGGCTTGAAGCTAATTTAGCAAATTGCTTACCAAGTTTGCAGGCTTGAATTCGGCACCCCTGGATTCTCTACAACTTCACAATCTCTCTTTAGTCTTTATTTTATTTTTTTCGGTTTATCTTACATTCCTTTAGGCCATAAATTGTTTAGCTAGGCAGGGGTGTTCCGAGGCAGAAGACCGGCTTGAGCTAGAGCATGCACACTCCCTCCAGCCATCTGGTATTATACAGTCCCCAGTCTGAATTCCGCTGCCCTCATTCTGGAAAAGCTACCATCCAGAAAGGGGAGCTTGCCCTTGCTTCTGACTTGCCAAAACCTCTTGTCCTGCAGTGGATTGCCTCCACAATTAATTGCAACAAATTCTTGCTTGTGAAATATAACAAAAGCAAGTTTGCACTTACTCCACTCTCTCTATCAAGGCTCCTTATAAACGTTAACAAATTAAGAGTCTCGTGTTAATTAGCCATTTTCAACCAGATAAGAAGCAGATTCAGTTGAATCACACCACAGTTTTTTGCCTCTGGGAGATATAACACATCTCCCCCTGCCCCCAACACACCTTGTGGTATTTGTTTTAAAGCAAATTTAGGAGAGGTACAGTTGACTCTCTCAAAGGATGAAACTTCCATACCCTCATGCATCCTCTTTACAACCTTTACATCAGGATACAGTTTAAAACATGCCAGGTTAAGTTGGTCTGTGACCGTAAAAATAAATTCATTCATTTCAGCTTCACCCTGTTAAGAAAGTTCCATTCCATAAAGGTGAAACTTGAAAAATTAGAATATCATGGAAAAGTCCATTTATGTAAGCAATTGTTTTCATTAGCTACTGGAGTTTAATATATGAGATAGACTCATGACATGCAAAGCGAGATATGTCAAGCCTTTATTTGTTATAATTGTGATGATTATGGCATACAGCTGATGAAAACCCCAAAGTTGAAATTGTTAATTTGGGGTTCTCATCAGCTGTACGCCATAATCATCACAATTATAACAAATAAAGGCTTGACATATCTCGCTTTGCATGTCATGAGTTACGGAAATTACCGGGTCGAGGCTGCTCAGCTCCCGGTCCTACGGAGGAAGCCCGTGGTTCGCTGCGGAGGTAATGGAGACCAGCCGGAGATTGGAGCAAAAGCAAAGAAGTTTATTGCGCAACAAGGTTCAGGAGGATCCGAACCCCGAACAAAGGGTGTCCTGGACTTTTAAAAGTTCCCGCCATTGCCCAGAATACATAGCGACATACATCATAGAAACGTCAGAGAAGGGAGGTGGAGAGGGGAGGTTCTAGCGAGATTTACATACGGGAAAAACAAGTTTTACATGTCAAGAGGGATGGCAGGAACTGGTGAGTGGATTAAGGGTGGGTGCAATATACATGGAAAGTTTCCACTGGGGAAGAACAATAGAAAACTCCTAGGAGGATGTCTGCTACCATGGCAACTAATCGAAGGGTGATGGTTAGGATTATTGAAAGGAATGCATTTCCTCTTGCACCTGGGTGAGGACGTGAGTTCCCGTCTACAGGATTATGGAGGTTACTGACACAAACGTCCAAAAATCATATAGGTTCAGGAAAATATATTTCTGATGGTCAAAGGATGGCGGGAACCGAGGGGATGGAAAGTCCATCTCCTGAGGAGAAGATAGACACCAAAACTGAGCGGATTGGACAATGCGTTCAGGAGTTGTGGATTTTTACAATAATAAACATTTTGAGCTGTCAAAACGGGCCACCCAGGGTCTAAATTGTCCACTTGTTACATTGTTGCAAGTTATAATTAATAACCTCCCTTGCTGGATACATTTTGGTTTCAGTTCCATTGTTCTCGCAGCAGGGAGCCTGTCAAATAATCACTTAGCGAGCAGTCAAGCGTGAAGGTGATGATTGAATCACAGTAGCTGAGCTGAACGTTCCATTTTGGAGGCTTGGCGGAATGCATGCTCCTGATTGGTCGGCTTGCCGTTCATTGAGAAAATGGAGCGCACGAGGAGCGCTTTGACAGGAGTCTTCTCGGAGGGGTTTCGGGGCGCAGATCGGGACATTTGGGGATGCCCTTTATTGCGAGGGCTTGTGTGGTGCTTGTGCGACTTGTGTAAAAGGGGAGATGACAGGAAAAAGGGGGGAAATGCCCACTCATCGTCGGGCTTTCAGTGGTCTTCACGAGTCCCGCACTCGCTACCGGGGAGACATATCGGTGGGGGAAGGTGATGGCTGGTAAATTTCCGTAACAGTCCCGCACTTGGAGATAAGATTTGTACCTGGTTCGCAGAACCACAAATCCTTTTCTCCACACCTACACCTCCGTAACTTGGTATTCACCTTCCCCCAGGTGTCTTAACTGGACGTATTCAGGGAAGGTGGGCTGGCCATGGTAGTAAGCTCGGAGGGGAAATATGGAAGAAGAGGACGGGCGGGGAGGACAGTGAAATATGGAACAACATGGGGTCCAACAGCGAGAGATACAGCAAAACACTAACATGCACAATACTATTACTAAAACAACTAGAAAAATGCCCTTTAAGAGCTGTTTTGCCCAACCCAAACTGGGCAACCAGCCCCAGAGGTCAAAGTCCGACATTCCTTCGTGTTGGATGTCGTGTAAGGTGGAAGTCAGGCGATGGATGTTATTCAAATGCCCGGTAATGTTCAGGGTCTGGTCGGTCACGTATGTGCAACACTCTGAACCAATGAGGGCACACGTACCACCTTCAGCTGACAATAAAAAGTCTGTCGCAATCCTGTTTTGAATGCTTAATTGTCTCACCTGAGAGAGTTCAGTGGTCAGGGAGTCCGTGATTTGTTCCGCCTCTCGCATGAATTTAAGGAGGACGTCGGTGAGCCTTAGGATATCCACGTGGTTCGAACCGGCCCCGTAAGCTGGAAATAGGGCTCTCCCCCAGGTCTCTCCGTTGGCCGCCACGTCAGACAGGTCAGAAAGGGCTTGCTCCTCCCTTCTGTTCCGCAGTCTCCCAGTAGGTAAATCTCGGGCCACACGAACTCCGGGAACGATGTAGCCTAGATAGCAGGAGCCAGACATGTGGGGGCTGACCCATCGATATGCGCGGTGGGCGCAGATCCACCACAGTCCGGCCAAATCAGTCCCGAGCCTACCGGAGGCAAAACTGTGGAGAAACGCGATGTTGGGGTGCCGAGCTCGATCCAGGGGGGGTTCTCCCATTGCCAATGTCCAAGCTGACGGGAGGTCTGCGGCCAAACGGTTTTCGGATTGTGTAATGACAGTCACTTGCCCCGTCTCGTGGATCTCCAGAGAGGTGTCACAGGAACTAGTCCCCACTGAGGCACCTTCTCCGGAGAAGACACGGCAAAGGGGCCCGCGGGTAGGGCCGGTAAGGTACAAGTACTGGTGAGTGAGGTTCAAGGCGGTGAGATTCCAGGAGGCCACATTCCCCAAGCGAAGCTGTTCCAGGGTGACTGCAAAAGGAACCAGGGGAAGTCCCTGCCGGAGGTGGCTCGGGGCATGGGCGCAAACCCAACAGTTCGGGTATTCAGTCTCTTTAGCTACCTTGCTGAGGAGTTGGATGAACGAGTTTTGATCCCAAGATGATAGGAAATCTGGTTCCGGGACCGAAGAGTCAGCAGCCAGACGACGTGGTGCAGTCCCAACAGGGTGGAGGGGATCCGTGGTGTTTAAAAGGGAGGCTGTTTTGGCAATGCCTCCACATCGCAAGGGTCCGGTGTGGTCCCACACCGGTGGGTCTGAAGGTAGATTGGGGTGATACCAACCCTCCAAGTAGTCTGAGCCCCTCCAGTTCTCAGTGAGGCCAAGGTCCCATAAGCAGCAGAAATGTCTTAAGCAAATGCCCTGGACCAGAGGTCTGGAAGTCTGGGGTACCATACGGGCACATTGAAACCCAAAAATCAGGTTTTCGGCGGGGGGGAAGAAGTGTCAGTGAAAGTATGGGAGCCCCCACCTTGCTGCACTTCAGTCCAATTAGGGCTTTTGGATACCTCTCCGTGGCTGAAGAGGAGATATGAGCCATTGACACAGGTGAGGCGATACCTCCCCTGGTCTAGGGTGACGGAGGCTGAGCCCAGCCTCCTATAGTCCTTGGAGCGTACAAATAGTTCCCACTGCTGTGTCCCATTCATCTTGGGGACCAGGGAGTGGCGTAACAGAGTCCTGCTTTCGGGGAGGCAGAAATCAAAATCCCCGATCCGGTCCGGATTTTGTTTGCCACCCTGTTCCAAAAGGTGGAAGTCCAGGTATTGGTGGTCAGTCATTATCCCAGGGCAGTGTTCAGAGGTCCAAGCAAGGGGCCTGCCCAGAAAAGGGAGAAGGAAGAGTACCGTGATAGAGTTCATTTTAGGGGAAAACCTGACCCTTCAGGTCCCCCGGGATAGCGAGGGGTTTAGCGGGCAAACTGTCAAAGTAGGCTGTCAACAGGCAGCAGGTTCGGGGAACTGTCAAACAGCTGTCAGAAGCTGTCAATAGCGGCAATTCTGAAAAGGCAAAGAACTGTCAAACAGCTGTCACGAACTGTCAATAGCGGCAAGTCCGAAAACACGGGGAGCTGTCAAAGAGCTGTCAATAGCTGTCAATAGCGGCAAGTCTGAAAACACGGAGAGCTGTCAAAGAGCTGTCAAAAGCTGTCAATAGAGGCAAGTCCGAAAACACGGAGAGCTGTCAAAGAGCTGTCAAAAGCTGTCAATAGCGGCAAGTCCGAAAACACGGAGAGCTGTCAAAGAGCTGTCAAAAGCTGTCAATAGCGGCAAGTCCGAAAACACGGAGAGCTGTCAAAGAGCTGTCAAAAGCTGTCAATAGCGGCAAGTCCGAAAACACAGGTGGGGTCGACGTCTAGAGACTTGGGAACGGTGACACAGGGACTGGGGTGCGATGGGCAGGAACTGGGGTGCGATGCTGGGGAGCGATGCTGGGGTATGGAGAACAGGAACTGGGGTACGATGCTGGGGAGCGATGCTGGGGTACGGTGCTGGGGAGCGATGCTGGGGTACGGTGAACAGGAACTGGGGTACGATGCTGGGGAGCGATGCTGGGGTACGGTGCTGGGGAGCGATGCTGGGGTACGGTGAACAGGAACTGGGGTACGATGCTGTCAATTGCGTTTCAAGCGCAGTCGGATGCCGTCTGGTACCAGCTCTGATGTCCACTCGGTGGCGTCGGGGTCCGGTCCGGGTTGTAGAGCCCGATCCAGTGGCTCCGAATCAGGTCCGGTCTGTAGAGCCCGATCCTGTGGCTCCGAATCAGGTCCGGTCTGTAGAGCCCGATCCTGTGGCTCCGAATCAGGTCCGGTCTGTAGAGCCCGATCCTGTGGCTCCGAATCAGGTCCGGTCTGAGTTCTTCGGGGTCTTGGTCGTCGATGAAGGAGTCTGGAGCAGAAGGGGGTTTATCAAAGGTATAGTCCTCCCCCCCACTCTCAAAATTGTCCGGAGGGGGTTGGGTTAGCTTGCATCGAGTATGATGTAGCCAGGAGTTCTTCTCCCCAATTTTAACAGCCGTGGGTGAGACAAGGAGCACTTGAAAGGGGCCCTCCCAGGTGGGTTGCAGGGGCACCTTTGGGTATACCTTGGTGAGGATCCAATCCCCAGGTTGGAAAGAGTGTACTGCCATATCAGCTGGTAAATTCTGGCCCTCTATAGCCGCATACTGGTGGAGGCGGCGTAATTGTTGTTGGAATTGAATTATGTAAGAGGTAAGTTCTGCTTCCCCTAGGTCAAGTTCGGAGAGGGGAAACTGAGTGTTGTACACCGGAGGGGGCCTACCAAACAATAGTTCGAAAGGAGAGAGCTTTAAGGGTCCTGTTGGGGCACTCCTTATGTTGTGGAGGACCAAAGGTAGCGCATTTACCCATTTGAGTCCAGTACTGTTGCATAATTTTCCAAGCTGTACCTTCACCTCCTGGTTCATGCGCTCCACCTGTCCTGATGATGCTGGATGATAAGGAGTATGCAGCTCCCACTTGATTCCCAAAGCCTTGGCAATCTGTTGGACTACTTCAGCAGTGAAGTGGGTCCCCCTGTCACTGTCCAGCCTGCGTGGGACCCCAAACCTCGGGATGATCTCTTGCAAAAGGGCCCTAGCCACGACTGTAGCGGTGGCTCTTCTAGCTGGATACCCTTCTACCCAAGAGGAGAATTGATCCACTATGATGAGGGCATACTTGTACCCCTGGCATGGGGGTAGTTCGATAAAATCAAGCTGCAGACTCTCAAAAGGGACAAAAGCCCATGGTCTAGCTCCTGGTGGACGTTTTGGTTCCCTTTTGGGATTGAAGGATTGACACGTAAGGCAATTTTTAGTTGCTGCAGTAGCGGCCATGGCAGTTCCCGGGGCATACCAGCTCCTTTGGACATAGTCTATGAGCCTGGTCTTTCCCCAATGGGTTTGTTGATGCAGGATTCTAATAAACTTAGGGGTCCAAGCCTTAGGAATAATGACTCTTCCGTCAGGCAGGGACCATACCCCGTTCGTTAGCTTTGCCCCAATGGATGCCCACATGTCTTGCTCTTGTTCCCCTGCATTATTGTACATTAGGCTGAAATCAATTTCGGCGGGCAGTTGAATACATTG
>OFHU01001361.1:0-53774 GCA_900245905.1 Lacerta viridis
AACACCACATACATCCCTCAGAAGCAGTATTCAGAAGCAGAACATCTCTGATTAACAGATATTGGGGACGAACAAAAAGAGAGCTGCTGTACCCATGGGCTTGTATCCAATGCAGCACTAAGTAACTTGTTCAATTACAAAATGATTTATGCCTGAACAACCAAACTTTTGCCCCTCTCCACACCCCAGCATGCCTCCTAAATCTGTTCCGGGTTTTCCCCAAGCCTTCTGGAGCAGATATGAGGAGGGTGCAGGGTGTGGGTGGAGAAGAAAGGGGAGAAATCAATTGCACAAGGGTAAATTATCACGCTAACGGAACAAGTGCATTGGATACTGCCCATCATGGCCCATTCTTCAAAAGTTTTCACTGTTGGGAACAAAAAGCTTGACTTGATTACTCTCTGGTGCAAGTAATCCAGCTAAGCATTTCTTATATACTCAAGGAATGGCATGACTTACAAATCCATCATTTCAGCAATACATTGCAGGGTGATAAGCTTGGGGGGGGGAATCTACATTAGCCTCTGCTTGAAAAACAACACACATAACACTGGATTGTCAGATGTGCCCACCAGCACAGACACAAATTTAGAGACAACTCTATATTATCAACACATAGCAATGAATGATTTCTCTTAGGATAGGACAGTCATTTAGCAAGGAATTACCTTCCTCATGGATGTGCCTCCTTGTCGCTCAGTGGCAGAACTCACATACCTGCAGAGAGATTGAGGGGAAAGGAAGAGTCTATAACTTCAGACAAATACAATCTGAATGAATAATAAATATGGTTTATTTGCTCAGTGACTGCCTGATTTACTTGCCTGCCTGAGCATGGGGCTTATTCACCTAGCACGTCTCTCTTACACACAGACGTTGATCCGAAGACGGATCAATGAATAAGTAGGTAGTTCTTAGACCTGCTCAGTAAGAGCCACACAAACAACGGCTCCCCCAAATCAAAGAACAGGGTCATTCAAAGTCTTCTGAGCTATTTAATACGTGTGTTGATTTGGTCTGTAAAGCAGATTGCGAAATCAGGGAAAAGTCTGCTCAAAATGCTAGCTTTAAGAAAAGCGTGGCATAGAGGGAGATCAGCCTAAGAAAATGTAACTGGTTCATGGGAAAGCATCTGCTTTAGCAATCCTCAAAGCTGATTAGCTGATCTCTATTAATGCTTGCATTAGGGGCTGGGGATTGGGAATGAGAAGGTGGAAAACAAGTGTCTCCAGAAAGAATTGAAACCAACCTGACATAGGACCATGGAAAGCTGCATTGGTACTGAATCAGACCCACTGGTCTGTCTAGCTCAGCACTCTCTACTCTGACAGGTTTCCAAGTCCTGCCTGGAGATGCTAGAGTTTGAACCTTGGACCCTCTACGTGTAAATAATATGCTCTACCAGTGAACTATGGCTCTTCTGTAGGAATTAGAGGTGTCATAGCTCAGTGATACCTCAAAAAGTTGGAGTTCTTGATGAATAGATGCAGAAATAATTAATGGAGTAACAAGAACTCCAGTTCTTGTTACTCCATTATTTCCTGCATAGCTCAGTGATACAGCATCGGCTTTGCATGCAAAGTTTCATACCCTGGCATTTTCACAGAGGGATAGGAATATCCTCCACCTGAAACTTTGGATCGCCTCTGCAAGCCACCACAGATCAGGTGTGGGGAACCTTTGGCCCTCTTGATGTTACTGAACTACAACTCTCATCAGTCCCATCAAGCACAGCCAATTGCCAGGGTTGATGAGAATTGCAGTTCAGTAGCATCTGGAGAGCCAAAGGTTTCCCATACCTGGCATGGTCAATACTGAGCTAGATGAACCAAAGGTGTGACTCAGCATAAGGCAGCTTTCCAATGAGTAAATTTCTTCAACTCCCTCTTATATTGCACCTTGAGTTTGCTTCTTCTTGAGCCTCTGTCCCACTCCTGAATTCCAGTTTCACTAGTATTCCTGAAGTGTGGTCAGAGTGTGGTCAGTTTGTGGTGGCTTTTAGTTCTTTTGCATGTATATGTTAGTAAAACCCTACAAGAAAGCAATCCTAATGCAATCCTATATATAATTGCTTCACAATTCTTTTTGGTGTGGTGTTTCACTTCAGGTGCAGCATATACTCCTGCCAAACTAATTTTGACAGAACTATACATATATATGATGGCACAGATTGCTTTTTTTGAAGGGTTTTACCATGATGCACACATGAGGAACACATAGGGTGTGGGAAATTGTTTTATATAGGAGTCAGAAATTAAAAACAAAACCAAGCCAGATTATTGGAGGATTCCTAAAGCATTGGTTCTATTTTGGAAATGAGACTAGTCAGTTTGGAACTCCAAAATCCACAGGGAGTTTTGGATGTGGAGAATTTTGCAAGCATCACAACACAGTTTTGCTGTGAACCTAAGCAGATTTGACCAGGTAAACCTGCATGGGAGACAGGGAAAGGCAATTCTGACAATTTTGGTTTCCTTCAGTTTTGCGTTTTTCCATTCTTAAATTCAGTTCGCCACATTTCCAGATCAGTTCATATCTTTCTTCAGCATATTAGTGTCTATTTTTCCTAATAAGCATGTATTTGTATGCATTTTCCCTTAATGAACACATTTTTGCAAAGCAATCTCCCCTGATATATGCATGCTTTTCGGTAAATTTGTTGGCTGGAGATCTACATTACAAGATTTAGAGATGGCTGTGTTTCGGTCCACATATTGTTTTGTAATGTGTGAATTAGGTAAGTTCGCCTTTAAATGCAAACATTTCTATTTTCTTATCCATCCTAGTGGGAGGCCCCATGCAGCCACATTTGCAGGCCTTTTCTAAGCAAGAAGATATACGGGGAAATAAGTGAAACAAACATACAGATAAATCCTCCAACATGACTCGGCTCTCTCCCTTTCATTCTAGCAAATTCTCTCTGTCTAAGCCTCTGGCTATTTATAGCAGAATCCTTCCTAATATGAGCATCTTGCGCTTTTCTGCCCCTCAAGTAATTAAGAGTTCAGTTATAATAAATATCTGCAAATTGACGCTTGTCCAAGGGAAAGCTATTACTGAAGTTGCAACACCAATGGTGTTGAAATAGATGGCTTTTCATTCTTCCTAAAATGAAAGTCTCTAAGTTGATCCCTCTTAAACATTTCAGATCATTTGTATTCTCGAGGCTAATTCAGTGTAATGGAAAAATGGCAAGCTTGTTTCTAAAGGCTTTATCTGTACATAGAAATGGAACTCTGGACAGAATGCCCTCCAAGACAGAGACAGATTTAGGGCAACACAAGTGGTTCCCCCACACAGGGTGCAGGGGCCAAGGGGTTCCTTTCCACCTCCTTCCCAAAGCCTAGTGAGGGCTCTGACAGAGTCCTCCAGCCTTTTTTTCCAAAACCTAGTTAGTACTTGCCTAGCTTTGGGAAGGAGACAAGAGGGCTCTAGGACTATGCCAGAGCCTGGTGCCTGCTTCCCAAAGCCTGGTGTGTCCCTTACCCGCTTTGGGAAGGTGGCACATGGGCTAGCGGGCAGGGGTCATCATATTTTGGCCTCTTGCAGGGTGCCATATTACCAAGGTGTGCCCCTAATGAAGGGAGCATATTAGGTGGAAGAAATGCCACATGCCACTAAGGGCATGTGGGGGGTGGGGATTAGATTCAGTTCAGTCTAAAGGCAAATCTACATAATTCACACTTTCCAATACAAAGTCCAAACCAAAACACAAGCATCCCTCGAAATTCATACAGCTTTGAATTTTGGAATGCAGTTCTCCAGCCATTCAACATGTACAAAAATGCACATTGCCTGTGTAAAGTCTGCATTAAAATGCAAGTGTTAGTGACATACAAAAATGCAATAGTGAAATCCGCTGTGAAAAAATATGGATATTAGGTAAAATTGCTTTGCAAATATATAAATAATAGGCAGAAAAAGCATTGTTCACTTTATTATTGAAGTTGCAGAACAGCATTCAAGTATGTACATTAGAAGAAATTTGCACTAAAATGCTGATAATTTTTCATGAGGACTTAAAAGAATTTGCAAAGTCGTTGAAATGTGTAGAAGTGAACAATCTTCTGGAGTTTTGTTTAAGAAATCCAAGATTACTTGTGCAAGCTTTGGCCTGAATGATCCTATTTCAAACTGCCCATAAGGTTGCTAAAAGTTTTTGTACAATCCTGCCAGGGTGTTTTCTCTCCCTTGTTTCTGGAACGGCTGATCTGACCCATCTGGAATCTGTCAGTTTCAATGCTCAACCTCATTTTTTACAATCAACACACAGCTGCCCTCCTAACTGGACAAAAGCCTGCTGAGGCAAAGGTTTACTGCATGTCACGAAACTGGAATAACATGAATTATTTTTTTTTTTTTGTGGGGAGCAGGAATTTTTCTCTCTCTCTGCAAACTTCCAAGTAAAGAAATGGGTATGCTTGGCTAACAGACTGCTGAATTGCCTAATCATTTGGAAAATACAGAATGTATCCATGAACAGTTTCAAGCACAGTGTTTTTCCCTACTCGGAGAGCACATCCATGCAGGAAGTGTAAGCCTCGAATAAAACAAAGAGATCATACAGGTAGACACAACAAGACACATACTTCTGCAAAAAAAAATATGATGGAAACATTTTGTTCGTTTTGTAATGTGTGTGTAGAAAACACCAGTCATCTTTTTTTGGATTCATAAAACCATCACTCAAATTGTCACATGCATGATGATTTGCATGTGGAATGCACTTTAACCCCCATCTAGGCAGAACAGGTCAGATGGTCCTGAGAGCCTGTAGCAAATAAATATGTGAATATTGAGGATATTAATATTGTGCATATGGAAGCAAACTGGATGAATAAAAATGGACTATTCTTTGAAATAAAAATTATCCAGTTCAAACATATGCTTCAAAAGTTTTGCTGCAGAACTTAACTTCAAAACAACTTGAAACAAATAAAGTTACATTCAACTAGATGCATAATTTGTATACTTGTCCAAGTATAAGGCACTTTACAAAACATATTGCACCTGGAGCTAAAAATCTAAGCTCTGTCTCTTATCCATTCCAGCTTCCTGGAGAGAGATTAGTATTTCCATTCCCTTCAGTAGCTTGAGAACGAAGATCCATTCCACCCAAGATGGAAGCCCACAGATTAGCATATGCATAGACTTGTAATACAATCCTTTTTGCGTGATTCTGAGCTCATCCCCTTGTGAGTGAGGCACAGAGATACAGCCCCACTAAATGATTAATGTTAGGCTCTCTCTTCAGCTCTTCTTTAGCTTCAATGGAAATTCCCATGCCGTGCTTCACAGCATAAGTATAGACACTTTGGAGTTATTTCCCATTTCAATGTACATTAAACAATTATACTTAACAATTAACATATATGTTCCTCGCCTTCCAAGATCTTGCCTTTCTGAAATTACCTGGAGTTGTTTTTGAAGCAGGATCAATGCATTAGAAATTGGATACTGGTCCTCTGGGAATGCTTACGTCTCTTGTGGGTGTAAAGAACCAGAGTTTCCAATCCTAGACTCTAGTGCTGGAGCCCAGCAATCTTACTACCTACATGAGGGATGTGGGCCCCTCCAGTCCCCTCTATCTGGCCTTTGGGACTTTCCTCAGAACACACCTCTCTGGGCCTGCTTTGCACCCTACTTGAGTGTTCTTGCCTGGCAAGAGCATGTCATTTGAACTCTGATCATTCTTCCTGCTTATCTGGATGCTATTGTGTGTGTAGAAACAAGCCTACTGTACAAAGGTAAAATCAACATTTGCGCCCTGCCCCTTTTTGCTTCTTGCCTCACTTTCTGCTGGCATTTGGCCCTCAGAAGGTAGCCTAGAAGGGAATGTGGCCCTTTGGCTGAAAAGGACCCCCCAGCCCACACAATGGCAGCCAGAGGAATGGAGAGCCTGATCTTTGTTGTGTTACAGCACCACCACTTCAGGTGCCTAGGTTTAGTGGTACTGCATCTTCCAGGAAGGCGAAAGGTTCCCCATCTCTGTGCTACGTCAAGGAATGGTTGCCGAAGCCCAAGACATTGCCATGGTGGCTTTTCAGGGTTAAGAACTGGGGGCATCCTGGGAGGGGCTCACAGCATCTGACCTGAACTTTGGATCATGTGATGGAGCCTGGACATTCTTAGGTTCCCTGACATCCACATATTCCACTCAAGCAACAGAAGCTGCTTTGAAATCATGCATCAAATCTGCAAAGCAGGTGGCTTCTGGCCAGTGGTTTGATTAAAGGGACACAACTGCAGTCATGTGCATTCCCAGGCTGCCTGAGATTTCTCTTTCCTTTGCCTGCCTTTTTGGTGTTAGCAGCAGTGGGAAGCAAAAGTGCTAGCTTGCTGCTAATTTGGCTACAGCCGGCATTCTTTAAGGGTCAGCAGCCTGAGGGGCTGGTGGAGGGGACCCAGCTGTGACTGAGAAACTTCTTTTGCCTCCTTTCTACTTCCTGCAGCTTTTGGACTGGAGGGCTGCTGAGCAGAAATACCAATGACTCAGTACATTTCTGGTCAAACAGAGAGGACGAATGCATTTTGTTGGGTTTTTCCTCTGAAGGGTTTTTTATTTATTTATTTAAAGGAGGATAGAAAGCTTGTCATATGATGACAAATAGAAATACTACTACTGAAGCTGCAGTCCTGTACACTGTTACTTGGGAGTAAGTCTCACTGAACTCAATGACATTTATGTACATCTGAGCAGGGATGGGGAACTCTGACATTTGTTTTGGTTTTGGTTTCTCTTGTTTCAGTTCTCCTCATTTCCACATCAGTTTGTGACTGATGTCCTTTTGAAAGCTCATCAGCATTTTAGTACAAATTTCTCCTAAAATGCACATTTTCCATAATATACTCTTGCAAGCCAATTTTTCCTAATATAATGCAGTACACATTACTTGGCTGGAGAACTGCATGGCAAGATTCAGAAAAGGGCAAATATCAGGAGATGGTTCTATTTAGGTTTGTGTATTATTTCAGAAAAGTGTGAACTATGTAGGTTTGCCTTAAAATGTGAACTGAATGCCTCTCCCGTCTCTGCATTCTTTGGATTGCTCCGTGGTTATATTGTTTTATTGTAATCCTATAAACTGGTGCAGACATTATGTTTTCTGCAGTGATACCACTGGGAATGGCCTCCCCATGACAATCACCTATATCTCGGTCATGACATCTACATGTTCTTCCCATGAGGATCAGCACCATTCCCTTTGGCTAGTGGTAAGGGGAACATCAATCCAGCCAGCCAGTTCTTGTGGTCAGGGCCAACTCAATACATTTTTCTGCATGAGGCAGAACAGCAAATAGCAACACCACCTGCCCCCCTCCACCCCACCAGACGCACAGTGTACATGGCTGGCCAAGTTATTTGAGGCAGAAAGTACCACAAATGCCTCTGCCTGGAAGCAAGGATACAAAAAATAAATAAATACATTAAATAGCAAACAAATATGTGACCCCAAACCAGCTGCCTCAGACATCCATTCATTCTGATTAATAATAGAGCCAGCCAGAGTTTGTGGGTAGGACATTGGGTCCTACATCTGAGCACTAGGACTGCAATCCTCTTTCCTCACCTTGGTGGGTCCATTTGTGGAATGACCTCCTCTCTGATGGTGCATCTCACAACATCAATGTGTGCTTTTCAACTATCACTCAAGAAGCATCTCTTTACCCAGACCTGTGGCTACCACTTACATCACTGTTCTGTGCTGCCTTTTTCTTAATTTTGTTCTTGCTTTGCTTCATGGTTTTACTGTATGATTTTAATGATCATTTGAACCTGTTTAATTGTTCTATCTATATCTGTCTGTCTGTCTATCATCTATCTCTTTGGGACCATTTGATGGGATAGAAGTACAAATATTAAGTAAATAAATGCACAGAAAAGCTACAGTAATCAAGGGCAGGTTTCAATATCTGGTCAAATGAGGAATGATCTTAACAACAACTCTTGGGAGACATAGGCAAGTTGTGTGCTGGCTGAACGAGCTTCCCATTGCATGCTTATAAAGAAATCTTAATAAAGCTCTGATTGCCATGCTAAAAACGAACAGCAAGTGCTTCTTGTTCATTTGAACAGCCACAGTGGCAATCCACAAAACGCACACACGGGTCCTGTAAATAAATGTATTAAGCTGACAATAAGGAAAAGCATTTACGTAATCACAGCGCCAGTATTTCTTCAGTTCACCCAATGTTAATTAGAGTGAAAAGGATTTTTTTTTTTAATAATAAAAAGTTGTTTCATTTAAACAACACAGCGGGGGCCCTCAAGACGTGTGCATAATCCAAGAAAGAGATTGTTTTGTCTCTCTGCCTCTTCAACAAGGTAATTTACATTTCCTATTAAATAAATAAAACGAGATGAAGAGAAAGTTAGGAACAAATGTACTGGAGTCTTCTGACAACACTCAAGAGCAAACATTGCAAGAGTGGGGGCACATGGCATGACGCTCACAAGGACTATCCTGGAAGCAGTCTCTGCGTAAGAAGAACCCTCCTGGATCAGGCCAATGGCCCATCTAGTCCAGCATCCTGTTCTCGCAGTGGCCAACTTAGATGCTTGTGGGAAACCTGCAGGCTGCACATAAGCATCAACATGCGATTCCCCGTGACTAGTAGTCAGAAGTGGGTATTCTTATCAAAACTGTGCATGGATCCCCTGAGCTGGGGCCTGATCTTGCACTTTGGGGTGGATACAGATTCAACACTGTATTGATTCAGAGGAAGAGCCCTAATGGTTAAATGTGTGGTTGACAGAGGGAAGGGAAAGAAGGAGTAGCTGTAGGTGAACAGAGTTGTGTTGCTTACCTGATTTCTCAATGCCACATGCCTTGAGGCTGGATTACTGCAATGTGCTGTATGTGGGGCTGCCCTTGGGCCCACTTCAGAAGCTCCTGCTGGAGCAGAATGCAGAAGCCAGATTGCTGATGGGGGCATCTGGCCAACAACAACGGCACAATTCTGCATTGGCTGCCCATGTACAACCAGGTTCAAGGCCCTTGTATTAATTTTAAAAATCCCTGAACAATTTAGATCCAGGGTACCTCAGGGACTACCTGAACCAGCTTGATCACTGATATGATCTGTAAGAATGTAGTTTGAAATTCCCCAAGTTGGTGACGCTCATTTGACAACAAAAAACTGAGCCTGCAGTGCCAATGACCCAGTATTGTGGAATACTCTGCCAGTAGAGATTTAGTGGGCAACTTTCTGTGCCAACTTTTAAATGCCCGCTGATAACTTTTCTATTCTGCCAGGCCTATGCAGGCATCTTTCTATGACAGCTGATTTCTGATTTTTAACTTTTTAAAAATTTATTTGGTTTTTATTACATGGTTTTATGTGCAATTGTTGTATACTGCTCTGATGTTACCGTATTGGCCTGAATATAAACCACACACACCCAAATTCTGACTGTGAAAAGTTAAAGTGCGGCTTAAATTCGCGACCTTACAAAAATTGGCCTTTACGCACCAACCATTTCGGTTTTAATTACTGGGTGGGGGCAGCAGGAAGATGGGATCTCCTCTCAGTCCTCCTTCCATGCCTCTGCAGCATAGCTGTCAACTTTTCCCTTTTCTTGCGAGGAATCCTATTCGGAATAAGGGAATTTCCCTTAAAAAAAGGAAAAAGTTGACAGCTATACTCTGCATATGCTCGTTGGACACGAGTTCCCACAACCTCACAAACCTGGATCTCTTCCTCCCTCCGTCTTCCTTATGGGCAGAGCAGGAGCCCGAAAGCCTGGCCAGGAATTCAAGAGGGAAGCTCCCAGCTTTTGGAAGCAGAATCACGGCTCTGCTCCCGCCCTTTGCCCCATCTCTTTCCATGGAGCTGCGTGGAGGCGTGCCCTCCCTGATGTCGATGACTCCATTTATGGGTGTGAGTGCCTGTGGAATTTTAAGGGAGTGGCTTATATTTGGGTATTCTCTCCCCCACCCCCCACCCCAATTTTAAAGGTGCGGCTTATTTGCTTATATTCAGGCCAATATGGTATATCTATATATCTTTTTCTCTATCTCTCTGAGAGGCAGAGGCCCAGGCTTCCCAACATCACTTCTGGTTCCTGAGAGGGAGGAGGGAGAGGTCACAGGAAGCTCTGCATGGTGCAGGTGCAGTGGCAGGAGTGCCGCTTGGCTCCATCACTGTACTGACACACCACAGGGTTCCCATCTGCCCCTCCCCTCCCCTTTAAAATCTGCCATGTTTCTCTTTACTGTTATTGGGTTGTTTTTGTTTTTGTTTTTTTATTATGTATTTTGTGTTTTCATATTGTGATTTTATGTTGTAAACTGCCCTGAGACCTGTGGGTATAGGGTGGTATACTACTACTACTACTACTACCCCAATGCTGCCTGGAGACACCAGGGACCAAAACTGAGACCTTCTGCATGAAAAGGGAATACCACTAAGCTACAGTTCTTCCCCAATCTTGAAAAGTTGTTTTGTGACATTTGTTAGTTCTAATAAATCAGAGGTGGGAAATCTGTGGCCCTCAAGATGTTGATGGACTCCAACTCCCATCAGCCCCATCCAGCACGGTCAATCATCAGGCATTATAGGAGTTGTAATGCAAGGGCCTCTGGAAGCCCTTTGTAATAAAAGGGATTGCCCAACTATGGATTTTGGAATGATTCTTAGGGCACATACACAACAATGCACATTTAAAGCATATGAATTGTCCCAAAGAATCCTGGGAACTGAAGTTTGCTAAGAGTGCTGGGAATTGTAGCCCTGAGAGGAAAACTACAGTTCCCAGGATGGTGGAGGGGGTCACATGCTTTAAATGTGCACTGAATTTTCTTTAAACATATGGTATGGACCTGCTAATATATATTTCTTGCCATTTCCAAATTGCACACCACCCATTATTTTGAACATAAAACTTCAGAGGCGTTTCCTTTTATTTTTCTGGAAGATTACTTGGGGATTTATTTTAATGCTATATTTGTGCTTAGAAGCTCTCCTATTCCCTTACAGAACTAACATCTGCTAAGAATATCTGACAAGGGTTGTAATGATGAAACTTGGCCTGATAAAACGATCCCTCTCAGCCTATACTTGGGGTTTTCAACTTTTGACATTGAACGCAAGAAGTAACATGATGCCCAGAGTGTTCGATACCAAATGTTTTTCTTTCTGCCTTAATGGGCCTATGATTGACTACGCCACCCGTTCAAAAGAAGAGGCAAGGCAAAGCTCTCTGAAGGGCAGGCAAACAGTTGAAATGTATCGACCCCCAATTTCATTGTACACATTTTGTAAAGGCAGAACATGGGCTGCAGATGAAACCACTTGCAGGGATATAGGGGGGAAGAAACATGCCCCCCCCCAGCTCTTGCTGGATGCAGATGTGGGTAAATGCTTAACCTCTGTTGAATTTATTGAGACTTAGGCTCCTTGGGCACATTCAGAATGACGAGGGTACTTTTACAACAGATAGAAAACAGGAGTTTAGAGCACATGAGAATGAAATAACATAGAACCTATGAACAGCATTACTGGATCTGACCAAATGTTCATCTAGGCCAGAATCTTGCTGAACTCCTTTTGGAAAGCCCACCTGCTGGTTGAAGGAAATAGCCTTCTTCCCACAATTGCTCCCAGGTACTGGTATTCAATGGCACCGTGCAACTGAGAATGGAGGTTGCACAGAGCAGGTGTGGGGAATCTTCTTCAGGCTGCAGCACGCTTGTGGAAAGCTGTGGAGGACTGCATTGTAGCAGCAAGTGGGATGAGATGCACACACAATAACATGCTCCTTATCCACACAGACACAATGTTATTCTCATGGAAACAGAGACATGTACATGTTTTTTTTTTTTTGCAATTCCACTCTACACAAGTTCCACATTGTTGTTGTTGTTATTTTAAAAGCCATCCAAAATCATTTCTCTATTCTAACTGCGCATAGACAAAAGGAACTCATTGCTCCAAGAAGAATGCAAATAATGTTAATCCACAGCTGAACAGCAAGCCCAGCCTTGCAGTTTTAAAGACCCAACTACCAAATGCAACTGCATCCCAAAAATTACATACACACAGTTGCAACATGTATGGGGAACATTCTGCAAGGAAACGAGTTGACCTCCACTAGGACATTTTACCCTCTGCTTTGAACTTCTTCTACCAGTTCCTCTTGCAGAGCAGATGCCATTAGACACTTTGCATAGCATCAACACCTTTCCCCCTCTCAGCTACTCTCTGCTGAAAAGAGGGAACAGAGGCCACTTCAAATTCAGCTGCAGGCAGCACCTGGGCTAAGCATTCCCCATTCCTGCTACAGAGGTGTGTGTCAGTGTATAGCTTCGCCAAGATGCCTTTATGGGCTCTCCTCCCTAGGTAAACCCACCTCTTCACCACCGTCATTTCAGTCCATTTGCTTCCCTTCTCCTGCTGGACCAAATCTCTGCCATGACCCAGAAGGGTAAGGCAAGCCAGTGTGGCATAGTGGTTGGAGTGTTGGACTAGGACCTGGGAGACCAGGGTTCAAACCCCCCTCTCGGCCATGAAGCTCACTGGATGATCATCAACTCCCAGTTTAACTTACTTCACAGGGTTGTTGTGAGGCTTACAGGGTTGTTGTGAGGGGGAGAACCATGTAAGCCACTTTGAGCTCTTTGGAGAGAAAAGGTGGGATATAAATAGAATAAGAAATAAATAAAATCAGTGAAGACGAATACACCTTCTGTGTATACAACAAGCTGTGGGCCTTGGCAGCTTCCCATAAATGCTGGCTACCCCTGACCTTGCTAACTCTACACTTCTTTAAAAGCCCCTGGACCTGTTACATTCACGTTAATACCAGCTCCATTATGTATCCTTTGATGGCATGAGTCAATCTTAACATAAGAACATAAGGATGTAAGAAGAGCCTGCTGGATCAGGCCAATGGCCCATCCAGTCCGGCATCTTATTTTCACAGTGCCAGACTGGACGCTCGCAAGCAGGATTTGAGCATAAGAGCCCTCTTTCTTCTTTAGTTTTTAGCTTTCCCCCCACCACTTCTGGCATCTATGGACTTACTATGCAGGGCTTTTGTAATGTTTATTAAGATTATACACGTAAAGTACTTCAAAGAGATGCACAAAATGAATACTAAGCATCACCCTTTATCAATGAAGCTTTTTTCCGTTTCCATGTCATATATGAGATTTCACCCCTTCTCTCCCTCAATTAAACGATTCTGGATACTAGCCCAGGATTAGTGCCAAAATAATATTGGACCACAGGCTTTCTTGTCTCTCAAGAGCAGTAAAAACAAAAACAAAAAAAAAAAACACTGATCCAAATTTTATTAAAAAAAAGACTTATGGGAAGTGGCCAGCCTCCCATAAGAACCCAAGAAAACCCTTATTGGTTCATACCAATGGGACATTCTGTGCTCCCAGTGGCCCACCAGGATCCTAAGTGCTTGTGATTCCCAGCAACCAGTATTCAGAGGTAGACTGCTTCTGATGCTGGAGGCAGTACACAACCATTATGACTAGTAGCCGTTGACAGCCTTAACCTCCATGAATATGCCAAGCTCTGCTTTAAAGCCTAACAGTCCAGTGACCACTGCAGCAACTCGAGGGAAACAGCCCCTAGGTCTGTTTGTGAAATACTTTTAAAACCTTAAATGCATTTACATCACGGCCAGTTGCAGATCTTGTTAAAAGCAAGCAAAAATAGTCAGAAGAGGGGGGGGGGAGGAAGCAAATGGTTCGTCACTGGACATTAAAACAAGGAATGAAAAAACGTTCAAACATGTAGCTGGCACATCCCATGTTGTAAACATATTTGAAAACATTAAGGGATGCATCCAACTAAGTTACACTCAGGGCAAACCCACTGAAACTAATGGAGCTATGTAAGTCATGTCCATTATTTTCAATGAGAGTATTTTGCATAGACTAGCATTTGATAAAACTGTATTTTTTATTTTAAAAAATGTCAGATGTGATGCAAAGATCAGAATAAATGAATGGGTAATTGCTCCATGTTAAAAATCCATTATATTAAATTACGAAGAAGAAGAAGAAGACGACGACTAAAAATGGTCTATCTCCAGTGTCCATCTCTTTCTCATGTAATCTTTAATGGCCCACTTCAGAGAGGTTTTTTTTTTTTTTTAATGCTGTTCATTATTGGCTACATGCTATTTGACAAACTATGTAGGGCTACCTTTTACAAAGTGCAAAGTTTGCAAGGAACTGAAAATCACAAGCATATTTTCGAAGCTTAGTTAGGGCAGCAACTCTCTGATTACAATTTGAGTAGTAAGAAGGCAAAGAATAGTTACCTTTCAGAATCACCACCGACTGCCTCTCCTGCTCTCTGCAGAAAGGAAGAGGAGAAAAGAAGAAGAAGAGAGTGACGTTTAGCATTTCAGGTTAACTGAGAAGAAAGAAAGAGTTTCCGAGCATGATCAAAGTTACATTATCGCCAAGAAAACAAGGAAGCAGAACAAACCCAAAACCACCACCATGGCTGTTCTAACAGGAAGGAAGCTGAAAAGTTGCACTCACTCTGAACAATGATTTTACATGAAAAATGAAATACTGACCGCACAATGTAGAAAAACCAGAGATGTAATGGAAATGCTTTTGGGGCCGTTTCATTTTCATTTTTAATCTTGTATAGGTAATTTTCAATAAATTCAGCAAAAAGTCAAGCTAAGGTGATCTGTACACAGCCTCTCTTACAGTTTTTAGTAGATACACATACTGGGTATGTGTGTGTGTGTGTGTGTGAGTGTGCACACACACACATACACACACACACTGCAGATTATACCCCCAGGAGTTGGGGAGCATTTCTTGTCAGGGAAATGGCACTATGGAGAAGGATTAACCTCTCCAGTATCACAATTTTGGCCTAAAAGAGATTCTTAATCTCAGTGTTGCGGGTTCAAGCCCCACCTTAGGCAAAAGATTCCTGCATAGCAGGGGGTTTGACTAGATGATCCTCGTGGTCCCTTCCAACTCTGTGATTATGAATCTGGCCCTCTTCTTCCCACAGCCCCTCCTATTATTATTATTATTATTATTATTATTATTATTATTATTATTACTATTATTATTATTAATTATACACACACACCTTGTCTAGTTTGGCCCTAAAACTGGCTTTTGTCTGCCACCTGGTTGTCCGTCTGTGATCTTGTCCAGACACTACCTGAGATGCTTTTGGTGTCACGGAATGTTCATTCTCATTGCTATGGGGAAGGGACTAATTAGGAGAAGGCTAAAAAACTGAGTAGTGAACATTCACAGAACCCTAGATGTGGATGTGTGTCCCCATCAACTCAAGGAATGCACCCAACCATGTGGCCTGTATGAACACTGCAATGTGAATGTGTATGTATACTCAGGTGCAAGTTTGCATCTGTATCGGCCATATGTGATTGCTTCCATGCACCAGTCTCCCTTGCTAGAGGAAGCTAGAGTAGCCAGCTTTGGAGAGGGTAAGCAGAGGAAACTGTGTCAGAGAGAGTCTTCTGGGAGGAAAACTATTTGTAAAACATTTTAGGTGTCCACAGACAATGTAAAAAGTGTGGGGTGTTTTTTTTTTTTTTTTATTTGCTTTTCAAATTTGGAAAATGTTTTCTCCTGCCCCTTTCAAAGTTAAGCATGCAGGAAAATGATATAGATTTTGAAGCCAGTCAAACAGCTTGAAAGCCCAGGCAGACATGCTCTAAAAATTGTCATACCATTTGTCTATTTGCAAACACTGGGGAAATGTGTGAACCATTTTAAAACTGCACCCTGGGACTTTTGCAAGTCAGCCGTTAGCAGTCACAACAGTGAATGGTAAGGCGCTTTGTTCCCCCGCCCCAAGATATGTTTTCAATATCGCAAGATTCTCGTGTGTAATAGCTGTTGCAGTTAGTTAATGCTGAGTGGGGCATATGGCTGAGAAGCATTGTGCACAATCCTAGAAATATTTCTGGAATTATACAAGGGAACTTCTGATGTCTTCCCTGCTGTAATGCAGTGGAGGGGGAGCTGAGCTCTGGGTTGCCATCTGCTGGAGCACCAGATAGCTTATGGATTCTCCTTGCTCTGGCAAGTGAACAAAGTGCTAATTGAGGCTTTCAATTTTGCAATGAGAAAAACCAGTGCACAGTAAGGCAGAGAAGGAGGGAAATAATCAAGCAGAGGCTCAATACATCTCTCCCCCCCCCCCAATGGAGTTCCTCCTTCATACTCGCAGTTTAAATAGTGACTTTTTTTCCCACAAGATTGCTGGCATTCCCAGTTATAAGCCAAAAGCTGCATTTCTGCTGGCTGAATATCTTTTGTTAAAAGCTCAGTGTGTTTTACAAGTCGAAACTCTGTAACCAGGAAATGATGCACAGAATCGAAGTTATGCAGATTCTAAGGAACTTGAGTATTGTTCTGTGTACCACTGCTCTTTGATGTGTACACGTGTGTGTATATAAAATAATAAAGGATCAGTACAGGTGTCTCGATTTTTTGGACTCTCCTTGGGTTCTTTGCTGCAGGACTGCCAGGGCCCCTGGCCCTCAAAATGTGCTACCACACCACTAGCAAGTAGAAGTTTAGTGCCCCTGTAGCGTGAGACAAATGGTTAACCACTTTGAGCTTACTGAGGAAAGGCAGGGTTTCAAATATTCATGTGGGTTCTGTTTAAGAGCGGCAAGCAAAACAGATTGTAAGCAAGCTCCCCCCCCCCGGCCACAAAGTATATTAGATATGTTTATTGCCTGAATGTAAAATCGTGTAAACATCAACATCACATTCCCTTTTTTATTTCATGCCGCTCGGCAGTCAGCAACAGAGCACATGCTCAGAATGCAGAAAGTCAGGGGCAGACTTTGGTAATATGGCACCCTGAGTGAGGACAAAATTTGGCCCCCTTTCTAAATATTTCTCATTTTCACAGTAATTCCTTTTGGTATGGTTGCTTTTTAATGGATCATCTCAGTAGGTGCCCACAAACACGCACACGCACACACCCCTCTCCAGATACAATGACATACCATTTGTACTGCAAAAATACAAAAGCATTAACAACATGCAATGAATTAAAAGCTCTCCGAATATTAACATCCAGGAATGCTTTTATATCTAAAGATAATTATTATTTTAAAAGTTTACTTAACTCACAATTCAACCACACATCAGTTGGTCCATTCGCCATTTCAATAGCACCATTCACAAGACATTTACATAGCCATTATTCACAGCCATGCTAGAAATAGAATATGCCACCGGACTTGCCACAAATGTTCCCTAGTTTTCCTTATTTATTAGGTTTATCCAAAGATTTATGAATGTATAAAAAAGGGTGATCACAGCTACAGTCAATAAATACAAAATTGGGATCTAAATCCTTTGAGGATTGATAATATTTAGAATATATATATAAAACAACAATTTTTTAAAGGGTAGATTTAACCTTATTTTAAACATTTCATTAATTGTATTTCTTCCCATTTCCCTATTCTTCCTTGCTCTTCTACACAATCACCACCTCCTAGGCTTGTTCATGTGGAAGTACCAGGCCCCCATTTCACAACAGGTTGGGTGATGACCCACTGGATATCATGGGTTGCGAAGACCACAGTTTCAATTCAACTACCTTTTTTCTTTTTGAAAACTAGATATGATTCCTGCTGCTGAACAAACGAGTCAGCAGAGACTCCTCTCTGGGACACTCCAAGAAGTGAAACTAAAGAGATAAAAGATGATTGCACCACAAATGCTCAAACAAGCTCTTCTTGAAAATAGCTTGCTATCATAGGGGTTAACCAAAGTCTTTCTTTCTTTTTGGTAGCACAACAGCTCTGGGCAAGAAGCTTGTCTTGTTCTGAGCCAACATACACTCGTTCAAATTGTTGTTCAATTTTTAGTTCAGGGTGGGATTAGTTTGCAGGTACAATGGGTTAATGCTAGGCACCAGAGATTCAATAACTTTAATAACTTCAATGGCTGTGCTGTGCTCCATGGAGATTAGATCCATCTGCCACCTTCTTGGCACCCCCTCCCCCAAATACTGCAGCCAGGAGGGGGAATGATGGAGTAGGACATCTTGATGAAGAGCACTCCAACTTATAACATTTCTTTCTTACATAAATCCACATTTATGCCACATAGAACAATGCTCTTTATACTTATGAAATTTCCCAATGCTTTCCACCTTTGTGCAATCCTAACACAAGACACCATAGGTTATATGCAAGCCAACCTCGTACACCAATGGGGCTGTATTTGGGTTTCAACATTGTGTCTTGAAAACAACAGGGTTTGATTCTGACTGAATGTTAGGAAGAATGTTTCTGATAGCAAGAACTGTTTGACTGTGAAATGGACTCCAGAAGGTGGTGGTAGTAGTGGTGGACTTGAAATGAAGAGGATCTCAATTTTGCACCTTGAAACCAACAGGTTTGTGTTTGTTTATGACTGACATTTTTAAGTATTTCACCTCTTTTATTAGCACACACAAAAGTTAAAAGGAAGGGGGGTTCACATCTGATACTGGTCATCAGATTTAATTACTCTGCAATGGAAGCTATGTTGTAGTGGTGATAAATATCAATTTAGCCTGATTACTAATATGTTATTTAACAAAATCTATGAAATTGATATTTAATTAATGAAGGGTTGACACAGAAAACCCCACTTAGCTTGAGGAGTACTTCATCACTCAAGTAGTGCTGCTGAATCCAAGGGAACGGCAAGCACCACCGTCCTTCAAGATTTCTACACCAAGGCCCTTAATTATAATCATTTTTTGACATTACCTCCTGATATCATATTAATTGGCTGACGACACAGAGCACTTCATGTATTGCAGCCATTAATTTGCAATTCACAAGCTGTATTAATTTGGAGGCATCTGCCAGAGAGACAGTCAAAATGTCTATACAAATCGAACAGCCTCTGCTAAAGTGTTTAGCAAGCTGAGGGTGAAAATAGATGCATAGAAGATAATTAGTAAGAGCACCTCTCTGGATTCAAGCAGCTTTGAAGGTCTCATCCCATGTGGTATTCCTGGCTGAGTAACAGGTTGCATTCTTTAGGCCAGGCATTGATATGTTTAATCTCCATACAGTGCATCTTGCAAAACCAGATTGTGAAAACCACAATTTAGAATCCAAACTATGGTTTCAGTTTGGACTATAACTTTGAGCAGGAACAGACATGGAACATTTTGGCCTGGTGGGCCACCCTGTGATGAGTGGGGGGTTAAAATCCTGCTTCTGTGGATAACTGGCAGACATAGCCAATGCCAAATTGAATCCAACCTACTCCACTCATCATAAAGTGATGATAGCTGACTGGCAAGTGGGTGTGTTTGGGGGAAGTGGAAATGGACCCCTTGGTGGGCCAAGCTCGGCCCAAGAGCCAGTGGCTTCCCACCTCCTGACCTCCTACTCAACTCCCTGGTCATCTGCTGGGTCATTGTTTATAGCTGAGTCTTCTGGGATATCTCCCTCTTCCCAAGCAGACACACCTGCTTTAAGCGACCTCTGGTGTGAAGGCCTTCAGACCGCCAAGTGAGTGTTTCTGCGCACACTGGACTTTGCACCTTTACCCCTCTCCCAGCCTTGTGGTTTGGGAGTTGGAAAGGAGGAGAATCAAAGGTTGAGGCAGGGATCAGAGCATGCTTGAGCAGTTATCAGGGGCCCAGGCAAGACACCCCAAAGACTAGGGACTTCTAGAGCCTTGCCCAACCCTAGATGTGTACAGACTGTGGGAAGGGAGGGTGGGGGTCCAGTGGTGCAAGTGGAAATCCTTGTTGAATGCCTCCCACAAGGTAAATTTCAGAGCCTCGAGTGAGGGGAAATTGGGGCAGAGGTGACTTGAAGGATTGCGTAATGAAGAAGAGGTGCTTGCTTCTGAGAGTCCCCTCTCCCACCTTCCAGTGATGACACCCCTATGAGATTAGCAGTTTAAAGCAGAGAGGGCGAAAGAGGCAGCTCTGCAGTAGGCTTTGCAAACCAATCTGGATCCTTGGGAAAACAGGGAGAAAATTTAACCAGCACTCTGCATTTTCTTCTCAATCTCGAAGATAACTGCGGGATTGTAAATGCACGCATATTAGATCAGATTACTTTTGTAACGATGAGAAGGGATTTCCATGAAACTCTGACAGTCAGACATTGCAATCTGATCAAATAGGATTATCCACTGCTGCCTCATAGCAATTTCACTGTGAAAAGAAAAGGGAAGGGGTGGGGAGAGAAACCCTATCTGGTTCAGATAATATACTCAGCAATGTTTTACACCCCCCCAAAAGAAAAAGCAATATATAGATTTCTTTCTTTTTTTAAAAAAGGGAAGCTGGATCCTGGAAAGACAGAGGTATTATGCACCCCAAGTTCTTATGTAGGAGATGGAGTTCTCTGGATGGGGTTGCACTCCCCTGATGTGGCCAGATGTGGCTTTTGGACTTACTTTAATTTCTCCCTCACCCCTAGTCAGCACTGAAGGCTAATCAAGAATGCAGGCACACACCAGAGCTCAAGAAGACCTTGCTGCTCAAGCAAAGCTCAACTAGAACAGGGAGTTCCTGTCCAAGAGGATCCAGGGCTCAAAGATACTTCCCTAAGAAGATGCCATCTGCAGTTCAGTGAGAGTTGTTCAACAGTGGAACAGACTCTAGATGGTGGACTCTCCTTCCTTGGAAGTTTTTAAGCAGAGGTTGGAAGGCCATCTGCCATGCAGGACCTAGTTGAAAGTTCTGCATTGCAGGGGGTTGGACTAGATACCTGGGGTCCCTTCCAACTCTACAATCCTGTGATTCTATTCGAATTCCTGCACCCATATTATCAAGGGATGTGCAAATTAAACCAAGGGGTCTGAACTTGGCCCAGAAGCATAGGGACAACTATTGCAACTGGTTAAGTACTGGAGCTATATTCTGGTAGTATGACCCCACCAATTAGCCACCACATTTTGCACCAGCTGGAGGCTTCCAGCCTAGGCCCGACATACAGCACGGATGGGGATCTTGTAGCCGAACAACATTTGGAGGGCCACAGTTTCCCCATCCATGTCCTACAGAAAACACACAAAAAAGATTCATTTTGTAATCATTACTCAGATTGTTGTGTGATCAGTTTAACCTGCCAGTTGCCCCCCCCCCCTTTTCCTTGCCTAACAAATGAATCAACAGCTTTTTCTCATCTTGTTCTCTGAAACTATGGCATGAACGATCACTTGTCCAATTTCACTCACATCAATTTGCTGCCTATGAGACTCCTGACATGTTGAAACTTTCAAAGCTAACCTCTGCTTTTAAAATCCATTGGCTTCCTGGGAAGAAAATGTGTCAAGGAAATGCTGTCTAATGTTATGGGAGAATGGATTTTTGCCTTATTTGACGGGGGAGTGGGGGGCAACCCTGGCTTCTTATTCACCAGCACAATCTATTGAGCTTTGCTGTCCTAATTTTCACACCCATAGTGCTATTACAAAACCTTGGTGTTTATCGAGTCCTAAATGAATAGAACCAAATTTAAGTGATACACCCCAACTGGCCAATTTTGTAGCGAATTCTCCTTTTGAAGTTCATTTAGGTCCATGATAGAGTGTTTGAAATATTCTCCCACTGCTTTCTGAATGTTGCCATTTTCAATGTGAGGTCTGCACCCATTTACGCTTTTATCATTCAAAACAATTTTGAATAGCTAACTACCAGCTCCCTCTCTCTTACACACACACAGCAATTCATGCAGCCAGGAATGGTTTGAATATTCCTGACAGGCACTGCAACCCATCATCATCAAGAAAGATGCTTGTTCAATACTATGGGTGCTCCATGTAAGAATTTGTGGTACTCTATCTATTAGACCTAGGTGCCGACCAGCATCATTAATCTTCCAACTTTGCTGCTTTACCTTGGAAGGGTTGAAGGATTTCTCCTGGGAATGATTCTGCTGTGGCTGTACCAGCCTCCATTTTTCTTAATTATTCCCCTTGTCATGTCTCTAATACAGCTAAGAGGACAGAAGCAAATGTCCAGTCTCCTCTGCAGAGCAGAAATGTGTCTGGAATATGTTTCTCATCAGCAGGGTGTTATCACACAAACGTTACAGGTCATGTCATTATCTTCTAGCTTAACATTCAATAGGGTTTCTGAGTTCAAGCCAGGACTCTTGATCATTTTGCATGTGAATCAACACAAAATCCACCAAGGTCACTCCCTCTCTCTCTCTCTCTCTCCTCCCAACCACCTCCCTGAGGTGTGCTGCCTGTGTGATTCGAAAACTGCCTAGGGATCAAAGGACATGGGTAATCTTTGTTTGGGAACTGACACCTTTGATACACATGCTTTTTAATTCTGCTTGCATACAACAACACTTGCAACAACCTCCTGTGGAGAAATCTATTGCTTCAACTCTGGCACCAGACTATGGTATAAATGATTGTGGGAAGTCAGTGCAGTTCATAGAAATATAAGCATAATTAAAACAGTGCAATCAACATAAAGCTGGCATCATTGCAGAAATGCTGCAAAGACCATGTTTTGATGCTGAACCACAAGGGTGGGCCAAATGATTTCTGTTGATGGCACACAATTTTCAGGTAATCTGTCATGGGTACATGCTGACTATGGGTAAAGCCAAAGTCAGTGATGGGCAAGATTGCAGCAAAATGTGGGTGTGCCCACTCTACCTCTCCTTTTCTGCCCAGCAGGCTGCTATTTCTGATAGTTGTTTGTGTAAGCAAAGAAGTACAACCCCATGCACAAAAAAAGATATGTTAATCAACTTTGAGGGAACCCTGAGGTTTGCAGAAATACATAAAATCTTTGGAAACAAAATGCAAAGGAAGAATCCCTTACCTCCCTCAAAAACAACAGCCCAATGAGAACTAGGTTTGGTTAATGGCTAGAGAATGCGGACTGTTGATGGGAGGGTAACATGGACAATATTTTTCCTTTTATTTAACAAAATGTAGTGACCACTTGGTTGTAAGAAAAGTGTAAGAAAGACATAAAATAAAACAGTGAAATTACCAATAAAACCAGGAATTTAAAACAACCAAAAGATGACTGAATACAACAATAGCTAAAAAGGGATAAAACTCATGCAACTTCTACCCAACTACGTTTGGGTACGGGTAGGCTTGCCTAAACATAAATGTTTTAAGCAAACACCTGGCTGGTATCAATAGGCAGGCAGCACCAAAGTCTGTCAGACTAAAAGATCAATCTCTTAGAACTGTGGAATGAGTATTATGTGGCACCTGTAACAGGGCCATTTCTGCAGAACAAAGCAGTTGAGTTGGCATTTGTAGGCTAAGGCAATCCTGCAAATTAACCAGTCAAAAGTCTTTGTGGGATTTATATACCAACAGTAACATATTGAACTTGGCCCAGCAAATGAGCGACATGTGCAGATCTCTTGAGCAAAGGTGTTACATGCTGAGAGGGTCTAACTGCAACTTTCACACCAAGGGCAAGGGAAGCTCCACAAAGAGTGCATTGCATGAATCCAACCTTGAAGTCAATTGATGAGAACACCGCTCTGTTGCCTTCTTGTTATTAAGTTTCTCTTTTCTATCCCAGCTTTCTACTGGGCTGTTCTAGGCAGCTGTCAACTCAAACCAAGGGAGTACAAGGTAAGAAATCATGGGGGCAATACAAAAAAAAAAAAAAAAGTGTCAACATACAGTTCTTGCCAGTTTATAAAATTGGCACATTTAGTAGTTTTATATTTTCTTTGTCAAATAATGAATCCTGTCCCCAACAGAACAAAGGGATCTCAGGATCTGATCCAGGCTCAAGTTTCACTATCAAGGGTGGACATGCTGTAAATAAAATCCTAAGCTCCGCATAAATTAGGGGTCAGCAACTGGACAGAGCCCCTTACAATGGACCACATTCATCCACCCAAGTAGTGTTATCTGGCAGTTTGGCAGCCCAATAGGGAAATGAGAGATGTGAATGAGCAGCAGAGTTGGCATAGGGCTCTAGGCAACAGTACACAGAGAGGAGGGGGATGTGTGTGGCCTTGGTGCATGAGGGGTGTGTGATTATGGATGAGCTTACTCCTAGGTGAGAGGTTGAAGCAGCTGGGTGATGAAGATATGTAAATCAACCTGGTTTCTCTCAAAGCTGCATCTATGGTGAAAGGGTGAATGCAATTCATGAATGCATAGCCTATGTGCAAACAACCAAAACAGAGTATTCTGCATCAGATCAAACATTCCTTGTCCACCTTGCTTCTCTTGGAGGAGCCAGAAGATCTGGTCAGGTCATCCTGCCTGTGAAAAGCATGAACTTTGCCACAGCTCTACTTGGTTTCCAGGAGCAGAGCCTATTATTTGGGTGTGGCGGGTGACCACTAGTGAACCAGCCCCTGTGGCTGCTCTTCTGGAGTGTGACAAGGCTGAGAGCATTCTCTGTGGGTGATTGGTTGTGAATGGGCTTGCTCACAGGTGAGAGGTTGGAGGAGTCAAGAAGGATTGCATGTGTGTGAGAGATGTGAGTTAACCCAACTTCAAGAGAGAGGTAGAATGCTAGAAAGCCTCGTCAGTGGTGGGATCACAAATGCAACTCACAAATGCATATCCAGTGCGATTAGTGAGTGCTGGATTTTTTCTTTACTGTACTTCTGTTGTATCTTCATTTTGTGTTAATACAGTATTCCTCACTTTGGGGCTTGGGGCCAAAAAGCAGTATGTAAACAAACCAGAGCATAACATAGCCACACAAGCCTTTTCTGTAAGCAGTCTCCAGCAAAACTAGTTGCTGACCAGGAATATAAATGCTTCCACAACATCGATAACACATCCTTGCCCAAGGAAGAGAAAAGATTTGACTGTCTCGAGTGGTTACACTAATGCTCGCTGACAAGGTGTAAGCTGGCTACGAATATTAAATTCTAGGGCAAAGCTTTCATTTTAGGAAAAGGACGAAAAAAGAAATACAACCAAGTGAGCCCTGCAAGAAAATACTCCATTGTGAGAGCCTGCTTTCCAGGATTCCAGCCACTTCATTCCATTCCCACCTTCCACCCACACAGCTAACAGCCATCATTTCATGCCCACTGAGCATGCTCACTGCCCATTCAGTAGTAGGGATGTAAGAAGACATCTTTCTCTATTCTGCCCTGCATCCATCACACGCAGCACTGTTTCTGTCCTACTAGAGTTATTTGTGTCATTATTCACAGTGACAATATTTATGTTATTTATTAATTGCAAAAATATGTAAATTACATAAGCTACATTGTCACTACATTGCCCCATCCCATTCAGTTCAATGCAAAGAAAATGCAATGCAAATGGAAAGAAAGAGTAATCAATTATGCATCATTTGCAGACTGAAAGTAGCAAAATACCAATTGTATTTGTTGGATTGATTTACATTCCAGACATGAAACCAATAATCAGTTTTGGAATTTCAACTCCCATTTCTGTTTTAGATGGAATTCTCTGACACCCCTATTCAGTAGTTTGGGGGTCCTAAATGTCTTACATGCTTTTTGTGGCATCAGCTTTTGTGCTGTAGAGTCCGCTTCAGTATGTATATGCTTGTTTCTTTTCAAAGGTCGCAATGACAACTTCAGCCATAAATACTGTAACTTTTTATAACAGTACAATATTAAAATATGAATGAAGCACCCTGATATTCTTCTGAATGATGGTGGACTGGAAGCAAAACCATTTCAGTAAAACAGTCTTTGAATAGAGGAGCCTCATTCTGTCGCTGGCCTATAATTTATTCATATTTAGAGGCTAAACGATGTTCTTCTCACCGGCCTCTCCATTCTCACGTTATTAATTTTAGACATTGACAAATGTGTCCCATTTGGGTGGTTTAACTCTCTCCACTCCCTGTGTCCAATGATGAAGCAGTTTATTTTTTAGAATTTCCTATTGGGTCTGCAAACAAAGGAAAAGGACTACTGTGAACTTGGCCCCAGCTAGTACAGCCTGGCCCCGGGTCGGAAAAGGTGAGAAGTGAAAAATAACTGAAGGACCATAGGTTCCCTATCCCAGTCCTAAAGTTGTATGTGAGTTGGCCAGCAAGGGTGGGGAAGGCATAAAGGGATAGAAAAAGGTGTGAATACAAGTTCTTTGTTTAGGTCTGAAGCTCACTGCACAACAACTGTGCACACCCATTTCAACAAGAGCACAGAGGAAGGCTACGATCATTCCCTTTCTTCCCCCAAAACTAAACCAGAGACTAAATTCTTTCTCTTGCTGCGTCTGAGTACAGCTCTATCAAATCTTAAAATTCAATCACATACATTTCAGGTCATATTACAGCCGTAATATATGGGCCTACATTCTGTTCAAAATTTAATATTCCAGTAGCTTATGAACAAAACCCAGTCATCCAAAAATAGACTGACATATTATCTTCGTCAGAATCAAATGAAATTCATTAATGTGATCAATAACGGAGGACGAAGAAGAGCAAGAAAAGTACACATATGCCACCGGAGATAATACCACGGTGTCCTGCCGGGCTATATGACATTTTCTGGTGAACCACCTATTACTGGTCTCGGCCAACCTTGGTCTGATCCAGCAAGAAACTTGTTATATTCAGAAGCTTAGTCAGTTTAACACATAAAACAAATAAGCAAGAATGTATACTCAGGGTCACTGAACACACATTCATTGTCAGACCCTCCAGGTGTCCCTATTTTCCAGGGATGTCCCTGATTTAGAGAAGCTGTCCCAGTTTCTGATTTGATCCTGGAATGTCCCACTTTTCCTTAGGATGTCCCTATTTTCATTGGAGAAATGTTGGAGGGAGTTATCTGACCCCCAGCTGTCTGAAGGCAATCCTGTTGAAGGAAGTTTTTTTTTTAATTTTAATGTTTTATTATGTTTTTATATATGTTGGAAGCTGCCCAGAGTGGCTGGGGCAACCCAGTAAGATGTGTGGGGTATAAATAGTAAAATTATCGTTATGGAATGGGATATCCCTATTTTCATTGCAGAAATTGTTCCTTAACTATAAAGACAGCCTTTCTGAGTTTGTTGAGCATGCTGAGAATTGTTAGGATGCCCCATTTCCCCCACAGAGCTGTAATTCCCAGAGTCCCCTGGGAAGAGGAATTCATTGTTAAACCATTGGCTATTGACTATGCCAGCTGGAGAAACACATGAAGAGCCACAGGTTCCCAGCCCCTGCTTGAAGGGCAGGCATTGCAAATTTTTGCAAGCTGTTCTGTGAGCCTTTTTGGCTAAAGAGTGGGCAAGAAGATAGATGACAGACAGACAGACAGACAGACAGACAGAGGGTGCAATCCTCTACATGCTTACTGAAGAGACATGTGCCAGGTTTTACTGCGATGCAAAAATACAGGATTGCATTGTAATGCTCCCAGCACAGCTGGCCTTAACTGGAAACTTTCTTGCTTACAATTAATCTAAATACAGGAAGTGAATTATACCCTGCCATCTCTGAGGATGCCCTTCCTGTGCAAGATTGGGAGCATGCATTAGAATGATGGACAAATGTCCATCTGTACCATTGTTTAGAAAAAAAGAAACCCACCCCTTGGCTGGTCAAATTAGCAGCTTTTGCAGGAAAGCTATACTCTCTGAAAGGGTTTAACAGATGCCCTTGAGATTTCAGCAGGGCTTAAGAAGGTGGGGGGGGGGTTGGGGTGGTGCTGGTTCTGCTTTTTCACTCTGCAATGAAGGAATCACTGCCTTCATCACATAAAAATGCATTTTGTATTTCAAGAACCCTTTAATTTTCATTATGGAGTTAAGGGATATTAGCTGTTAGAGAGAGTGCAATAAATAAGATTATTATCTTACGTTTTTAATGATTAAATGGAACCCAAGGTACAGTAAACAAAGATTAGGCGACATGAAATTCTGTGGAGACAGCATGGTGTAATGGTCAGAGCATCAGACTAAACATGGGAAAGACCCAGATTCCAATCCCCACTCGGCCATGAATCCCATTAGCCTTTGGCCAATCACTTAATCAGCCCAACCTACCTCACAGGGTTGCTCTGAGGATACAGTGGAAGAGGGGCCTCCTTGGGACAGAATGAAATAAATATATCTACTGTGCATTTTGGAAAGTAGTTTGTCGGTTTGCCTGTTTGTACTCTATAGGTTTGGCTTCCTCTCAAGGTATCTTCACCAAACTCAGCACGCAAGTTTTCTAAGGTGGAGGCATCAATTTTCCCTGATGTTTGGACAACAGCTACCATTTTGAAACAAATGGTAGACCAATATGTGACTTTGGTGTGACTTCACCTGATTTTTGGTGCAATAGGTCCAAACTCACAAATTACACAGCCCATTTAAAAATTACATATTTTGATTTTTAAAAGCTCCCGGGCAGCGCTGGGCACTAATAAGGAAAAAATAAATATCACAAGCGTCATGGGCTCAGCTGTCTACTCAACAGGTGGAATAAACAGTGCTAATAGTTCAACTTTGCTTATAAGTATCGTAGCCATGACATTCGATTTTTTGAAATTTATTACAATTGTTGGTGTGTCTGTTCATTCTACACCAGGGGTGGATACCTTTTAAAGCTTGAAGGCCATATTCTCTCATGGTGAATAGGGAGGGAAGGAACAGATGTGGCTCTTTGCATGTTTGTACAGTAAGGCTATCTCTCTCTCTCTCCCTCTCCCCCCCTCTCTCTCTCTCTCTCTCTCTCATATCTATCTATTCCAGGCCAATGTCAAACACTCAACCACCCAGACAAGCAAGAAGGATAATCACAATCAGTGCTATTTTTTTTCCGGAAAAAGAGGTGCTAGAACTTACCCTGAACTTTGTTCTTTTATAATGGCAATGTGCCTACCTGAGAGGTGCCAGAACTGAGTTCCAGTGAGTTCCGGCAGAAAAAAAGCCCTGATTACAATTAAAGGACACATTCCATCCAGGCAAAAGCCCCTGACAAGGGTAAGGTGTGGGGCTGTTGAAAGGTGTAGTTGGGGGTTGGGGAATGAAAAAAGTTAGATGGAGTCACGTTCAACTCCTGAGTCTGAGGTTCCCCATGCCTGTTCTACATCCTAATAGTCAGAATGAGAAATCTGCCTCCCTCATACTCCACAGCATGGAGTTCTGTTATCACCATCTAGCTACAAGAATAGAATCAAAATATTAATGATGAATGAGTTTTTATCTATATCTGTTTGTCTATAACAGAAGTCTGTGTGTCTGCCCACCTATCTCTTTGCCTGCCTATCCATTCAATCTCAAGAAATGCTTCCACTACAACCTGAAACTTCATTACAACCAATCCCCTTGGCTTTCACAGGGGCAAGACTGAAGCTTGGTTTTAATTTAATTGGGCAATGAGCTTCATGAGGTTAAACAGACCTTTTGATATCAGATCTGAGCAGAAGGCTTTTGATCTGTAAATCAGAGAAGGCATCGGCTTATGTTTGTAGTTAATTGCACTAATGTGAAAGGAGCCCCTGCCTATTGAAATTTGCCTTGCGAGATTAGGAGATCAAGGAGATCCACATCAGATTTCAAACCTGCTTCTCTTCTCAGATGGTGAAGGGCTGTGATTCTCTTCAAGATGCTGTACAGTGGTACCTCGGGTTACAGACACTTCAGGTTACAGACTCCGCTAACCCAGAAATAGCACCTCAGGTTAAGAACAGTTTCAGGTTAAGAATGGACCTCCAGAACGAATTAAGTTCTTAACCCAAGGTACCACTGTAGTGAGCTAGGCTTCTGGGAGGCTGTTTGCCCAGTTGTGTATCTCTGGTCCTCCACAACTGCACGCAGAGTATCAAGATAAGCAATTTATTGAGCTACAGATGTAAAGTGGTCCCATCTTCATCACTGATGCTGTTGTACTCTATTCACTTTTTTCACACACCACACAAAAACATTTCTATTTCTTTTTCAAGCTTTGAAAATTAGAGATCCTTCATCCTAAGCATTTCCCCCTTTCACCCAGCAGCAATTTCAGTGCCAGAAGGCTTAACTTATCTCTCGAGTTCAGTAAGCTGACGCTAAACCCATCATAAGATACAACAGAGACGTGCACAATTTTGTGTGTGTGCTAGGCTAAAAATAAAAAGCTGCCTTTGAGGTTCTTTCATTCCTCCCCCCCCCCGCTAGTGGATAGTGGGGAGGGAGGAGACAAGAAGGAATGTTGCTTCCAGCAACAAACATTTTGCAATTCTTAAATTCCATGCTGGGGAAGAAAAAAACAGAAAAGGAGCAAAAGGAAGGCAGAAAGTGAACAACAGGGCAAATGTGGTGTTGGTGGTAGAGAGGCAGGGAAGAAAATAAAAGGTAAACTCAGAAGAAGTGCATGTTTTGTTGCTTTGATTCTATATCAGGAGCAAGGTACAAATAACTTTAAAAAATATGTTTGATGGGTGCATACTGGCAGTGATTTGGGACTGAAGTCTGACAAGTGTCCCAAATCTCCACTGGCACAAGAAAAGAGTTGTTCCCACACTGTGTGGGAATGCCTTCACCCCCAACCCCAGGATGGGCACAAAATGCGTGCAGGATAGCTCAGAGCAGGAGACACTTAAGCTCAGGGTCTTGGGTTGAAGCCCTGTGTTGGGCAAAAGATTCCTGCATTGCAGGGCGTTGGACTAGATGACCCTCATGGTCCCTTTCAACTCAACAATAATAATCCTGGAAGGGAGGCACAAGTTTCCAAGAAAGGGCAAGAAGTGAGTAGGGGTGGGCAAAACTGTCCATTTCACTTCCTCCTTTCCTCAATCTTTAAGTTGAGTTCTTTGGCATTTCCATTATCAGTCTGCAACCTTTTTTAAAAAGTCCTCATGAAAAGTTGCCAGTATTTTAGGGCTGATTTGTTCCAATATTCATACCCTTTTATGCAATCTTGTGTAATATCCCCCATTTTTGCCAAGCAATGATCCCTAATACAATGTGTTGTTGTGCATTCCCCCCCTCCCCATTAATTTATGCATTTCCCTGCATGTCACTTGGTGGAGATGGTGTTGTAAAAATGTGAATTTCGAAGGTTAGCTGTGCTTTGGTTCGTGCATTGTTTTGGAAAGTGTGAATTAAATAGATTAGTTTTTAAATGTGGACTGAATTGAAATTTCCTCCCATCCCCAAAGCAAGCAGAGCTGGGGATTTTTCAGACAGCAGTGGAGAAACATCTGAGGATGTCCACCCCTCCTAGCAAAGCACATCTTTAGTTCATGACCTGCTCCCCCTACCTGGGAAAATGCTTATGTGGGAGCAGTGCCTGTATCTGGGAAGCTGCCCACGGTTTGAATTATGCACCTTGCCCTGCAGGGTGATGCTGTGTGGCTTTGTGGGAAATTTACAATTCTGAGCAGTTTTCCAGACCCAGCCTCTGCTGCCAGATAAGCCCATGGTAGCTTCCTACATTCCAAGAATGATGGGTACTGATATTGGTTCTGACTCCATGTGTTGAACCTGCAGTTCTGTAGGCTGTAGGTTCCCCACAGGCTCTGTGCAGATCCCCTTCTCAACATGTGGAAGCTGATTCCAGAAATAGTATGTGAGGTGAGTCCTAAAGTGGCCTGGGGAAGCATGCTATTTCTGGGACATACTATTTCTAGGTTGCAATGTCCTCCGGCTATGTTATGCCTTACCTTGAAAGGTGAGTGCTGCTCTGGCCTGAAGATCGCATGCTATTTCTGGGACATGCTCTATGTGAGATGTCCTCAGGCTGTGTACATACGGCCTTGCCTAGCACCCAGTATAGCACTGGTAATTCCATTGACTGTAGCATTCCCGAGGACTTTGAAGCATGCACAGGGAGACCTAGGTACATTGAGAGGACTTCCTAAGGAACAGAAAACCATGGAATGGGAATGGGAATGGAATGGAGTATCCTTGAAAACAAAATGACTGGCTGGCTGAAAACTTGGAATAGGAAAACTCAATACAGTAACCTTTCGTTGAATGCCCCATCTTCATGTTCCATCAAAGCAATTTCATACCACTTCAACAGCCATAACTTCCCCCAAATAATCCTGGGGACTGTAATTTGTTAAGGGTGCTGAGTTGTCAGAACGCCGCCGCCCCCAAACAATTCCCTGCACAGACATACAATTTTCAGAGTTCCCTGGGAGGGAAGAAGGACTGTTAATCCACTCTGAGAATTGTAGCTCTGTCATGATAACAGGGGTGTCTCTTAACAACTCACAACACCCTTAATGAATTCCATGCCCTAGGATCCTTTGCCCGGGGGGGGGGGAGACATGGCAATTCAAAGTGGCATGAATCTGCTTTAAATGTATAGTGAAGATGGGGCCTGAGAGTGCATTGCAGCAGCTAGACCTCACTTCATTTGGTGTGGTATTTTACAGTGATGCCTTCCAAAATGAAATTTATTGGTCCTGTTTAGGGCAAGATGTAAAACCAAGGGAAACACCCCACCACCACCTTCCTAGCAAAGATGGCAAGACCTTTAAATTGCCTTTACGACTTTGTAGTGAAAAGGGTCATGACTCCTGACATTAATATTCCAGTTAGCCCAGTGTTGCACAACAGCTTCGAACCTGGGCATCCGGCCAACATTGCATTAGTTAAAGACACCATTTAATGAAGCAAAGTTTGCATCCTTAAAGCAATTTATGAAATTGCTTCACATGTTTTAATTTTAGGTTTCGATTCCACACCACTTCCTAAACATTTATTTTAAAAGATGGTTCTGTGTAATTATCAGGATTTTTTTTTTAAAAAACTCCAAGTCTAATACATCCAGTAGCTACTTGCATATAACAAATCTTCCAAACTCATGCTGTGAGGAAGAAATGAAGCAGTAGCATGAATTACACCGTGTGTGCGAGTCTTAATTAAAGCACTTGAATAGGAATGCACAGCCCAATTTCATTGGCACGCTGGCAGAGCTAATGGCTAAGCAAAAGTTAAGATGGTAGGCCTGGTTGTAGGAATCTGGGTCTTTGCATCTAAAAATCACAGAGGAAGGCATGATTTGGATATAAATAGGCAGGGGTGCCAACTTGAATAAAATAAGGGGGGGCCAGGTAAGCCCTACCCCACATGACATTGTGTATGCAACATGGCAATGACCATTAACTTTGGGGAGTCCCAGGCCCCTCAAATATTTTATTGGGAGGAGGCAATGGCACATTGGCCCCTAGGAGTTGGCTCCTATGTAGATAGGGGTGGGGTACTGGATCCATCCATTAGCCACTCCCCCTCTCCCAAGATGCACATCTGTAGTGAGGGGGGGGAGAAGAGAAGCAGTGGGACATGGTTATGCACTCTTAAGAGTTAATCTGCACCATGCATTTAAAGCGCATTCAGTGCACATCTGATGCACAGTCCCGTCCCCCCCGCAAACATTCTCCAGTTTTACTTATAGTTTCCAGTCCCGAACTCTACTAATGTTAGGGGAGTTCACTTATCACTATTAGGCAACCCTCTTCCATTCATTTCTATCCTCCACCCTCAAAACCATGCCTTTCCTCTGCACTCAGCCTCCAGGATCTACTGATACTGTACATCTCCAGGGAAGGAAGCCTAACACACTCTGGGGACTGGCATTTGTGGAGATGCATAAAGGATCCAGCACAGTACAAGAGAGACTACAGAAATACTCTAAAATAATTCAGCAGAAGTCAGCTTCCTCAGCAAGGAAGTGCAAAGAAGGAGGGAAGAGCCTCGCTCCCCCACCCTCAGTCAAGTCCAGCTGAGCAATTAGCCTCTCCCAGGCCATGACTTCAAGAACAGTAGAAGCAGCTGGGAAGGGAGAAGAGGAATTCAGGGGTTTAAAAAATAGTAATTTTATAAGTTGTGTGTCTTTGTTTCTCAATTTGATCCTTTTACATGGTTTTTTATGTACTGTGGAATTTTATGCATTGTGACTTGTAGTTATATTTATTTTAATCATAGTTTAGTAATTAATTTTTGTTAATTGTTAAGAGTGAATTTCCTGTTTAATTATTATTTGCCGATGTCTGAGAGTTAATTTTTCTGTGTACTACAGTGGTACCTCGGGTTACAGACACTTCAGGTTACAGACTCCGCTAACCCAGAAATAGTACCTCAGGTTAAGAACTTTGCTTCAGGATGAGAACAGAAATCGCACGGCGGCAGTGGGAGGCCCCATTAGCTAAACTGGTACCTCAGGTTAAGAACAGTTTCAGGTTAAGAACAGATCTCTAGAACAAATTAAGTTCTTAACCCGAGGTACCACTGTATTATATTCTAATAGATCATTGAATATTACTTTATTTGTTACGTTGTTCTGTTTTAAAGTTTCATTTTATTGTGACTTTTTTTTTGTATTGAACCAGATTATTATAAGGTGTACTGTCTTGGTTGTGTATTTTGTTGCTGCAAACCGCCTTGTGTATCGCAGTACAGAAAGGCAGTACATAAATTAAAAGTGGAATGAAACCTCTAATTTGCTCCTCGCACCCAGAAAGCATGAGCCAGTGGCAGTCTGAGGAATGCCGCTCTAATGATCCAGAAAACAAATGTTGTATGACTTTACCTTTCTATGTAGCACAAAATGTGCCGAGAAGCAAGTGAGAAAATAGAAGATCGGGTGGAAGACAGGGACTGGGGCTTTCTCACCTCCTGAGCTGGGAGGTTGATTTTGCTTTTTACATTGCTATACATTTAAAGCCCTCAAGGTGTGAATCCACACAGGCCAAAACTTCCTGAGTGCTACTGGCAAAGAAGAATATATGCCGGGTTGGATCAAATAAACCAGAAACACCACGGGCACGAATTCAGTCTTGCAATGCTACATATCTACCTAAATTGCCATTACCCCCCCCCCTGCGCGCGCAAGGTAGAAAATATGATTTCCAAAATGCACTCAACAGTTGCTCTTAACCAACTGCTGTAAATTTTATTTCTTCAGTGCTTCCCTCCCATTATGCTATCATCCTGGTTTTGGTTACCCACCGTACATTTCTCTCGGCTGCTGTAATGAAAACAGTAATTTCAAGAAATGCCCAACTGTGAAAGAGCCGAGGACAGGTTGAAAAGAAACTCAGCTGGAATACACAGGCTTTTTTAGCGGGCATTTCCCCTTAGTAACTGCCGTCAATATAAAATGCCAGACTCTGAGCAACTGCTTTGCTGAAAAAAGACTTTAGTGCAAGTAGCTGACGTGGTTTCGTGGTGGTTCATATTGTCAATTAAAAACCTGTGCTCAAATAAGGATGCATCAAATGTCCTTAAACAGAATCCTTTGTTGAACATTTTGTAGGAAGATGATCCAAGAGCTGGTTGACCTCTGTTATTTATTAAGAAGCATTTATAAGCTATCTTTTAACTCAAGGTCCTTCCAGAAGTCCTTTTCATTGTGCATTCATGATTATTTTTGCTCATGGTGGTATTTGGAGCCGTTTGACGCAATCTGGCTTTCAATAATACCATTTGCGCTTGTAAAAGGTTTGGGCGAGGACATACTGCTGCTTAGTTTCCAATTGACGCATGTCCCTGAGCTTCTTGCTGAAAACCCTGTACCTTTTCATGCCACAAAATGTTCTGGTCGAAACAAAATAGAAAATTCTTTCCAGTAGCACCTTAGAGACCAACTGAGTTTGTTCTTGGTATGAGCTTTCGTGTGCAGGAAGAAGAAGAAGAAGAAGAGTTTGGATTTGATATCCCGCTTTTCACTACCCGAAGGAGTCTCAAAGCGGCTAACATTCTCCTTTCCCTTCCTCCCCCACAACAAACACTCTGTGAGGTGAGTGGGGCTGAGAGACTTCAGAGAAGTGTGACTAGCCCAAGGTCACCCAGCAGCTGCATGTGGAGGAGTGGAGACGCGAACCCGGTTCCCCAGATAACGAGTCTACCGCTCTTAACCACTACACCACACTGGCTCTTCAGTGCATGCACATTCTTCAGAAAGCTCATACCAAGAACAAACTCAGTTGGTCTCTAAGGTGCTACTGGAAAGAATTTTCTATTTTGTTTCGACTATGGCAGACCAACACGGCTACCCACCTGTAACTGGAAAAATGTTCTGGGTTATTGTTTGTTGTTCAGCGCAGACACTGAGGTCCAGCTTCAAGGGCCTTCTAGTAGTTCCCTCATTGCGAAAAGCAAAGTTACAGGGAACCAGGCAGAGGGCCTTCTCAGTAGTGATGCCTGCCCTGTGGAATGCTGCATAAAATAGCACTGATCTAGGAAAATAGCACTGGTGATAATGATGATGAGGATTCTTCATGGTGCTTTTGTCCAGATGGCAATAATGTGATAACTTAGGGAGACATCACATTTAATAAAGTTGAGTGATGTTTGGATAGTCCAGTAAAAATCCACCACTAATGCACTATTTTGTCAATCACATTTTGAAGAATAAGCCCACAAAAAGGAGTCCTAAATGAGTTTAAAATACTGTATAGCTTCCCCCCAAAATACAAATTAAGCAAAAAGGAAAATATAGCAATCACAGACTGCTAGAAAGAGTATCTGGGAGGCCATTGGATACTATGGACCTTCTTTGAGAAATGGGTTTCTGGGGGTATGTAAAAAATGTGCTCTGGTCCATGGGGTCACGAAGAGTCGGACACGACTTAACGACTGAACAACAACAACAACAAAAACGTATTGGGGAGCTGCTAGATACATCCAATTCCCTAAACATACTTCCAAAGTGAAATGGAAACTGTACCACTCCTGGAGATGCCATGGTTATTTCCCCTCCCACTGGACCCAATGGGAAGGGTAATTTTAAAAAGAAAGAAAGAGAAAGAAAGAAAGAAAGAAAGAAAGAAGAAAAGAAAGAAAGAAAGAAAGAAAGAAATGGAATTGGTGAGGGACACAAAGGTAAAAAAGCCACCTTTACCTTCTGCTCTAGCCAGAACAAGCCTGGTGAGGCTTTGGGAGTAGCAGTCTTGAGTCCACCACAGGCTTTCCCTACACCCAGCCACCAGAGAATTGCTTTGTAAAACAGACTAAAACAATAGCTAGCAGTACAGTCCTATAATATCTACTTTTAAGTCAGTCTTACTTAAGTAAATGAGACTGTTCAATGCTTATTTTGCAGAGTTTTAGGCAACAGACTAAGACAGTTTTATTCACCCAGGCTTTTAGACTGCAGCCCTATATTACAGCTTAAAGTTGCTACCTAAAACTCAACAAAGTAGGCACCTGGGCATGGTTGGCCCAAGACATTTGGTGCATGAGGGCTAGACATTGTTTTCCATTCCACTCTGCATTTGTTGCATGCAGCACTGTTCCATTCCGCTGCAGTTCATGTTTTGCTACAAAAAAAACTGCAACACGTTATTCACATTGCTGTCAGCTGTGGCAAAATTACATAATCCACACAATTAATTACGTAAATCACATTTTCATTATGTTAGTCCACCCATTCATTCCAATGCAAAGGAAACACAATGCATAAAGGGTGGAAGAAATAATCAATTACATATTGTTTGCAGACTGAAGGCAACAACAATGGGGAATACCAATTGTATTCACGGGATTGATTTTTTTAAATTCTGGAAACAGGACAAATAAGCACTGGCAATTTCCACTCCATTTCTGTTTCATTCTGAATTTTCAGATATCCCTGCCTAAGGCAGACAAGAGGTTCCATCCCATTCCATATTTAGCAAAATGGACTGGCAGTTCAATCTTGCTTCAGCATTGCCAATAGGACAGAGTCCTCCACTGCATCTGAAATTTCCTCTTCTACACTTGCTGAAAAACCAGCTTCCATACTAAAGGTGCAGAAACCCTGTCATCTTTTGTGCCTGACCAACCTAATTGTAATTGTTCCAGGCAAGAGGAACTACCAAGGATTAGATCTTCAGCCCATAATCATATGAGAAAGTTATCCACAGACTGTGAGAGACAACCACAGTCTCTTAAGAAGAAAGTTAACTACAGTGAAAGTTGGTGCGCGCTGGGGACTGGTAGGGCAGAATGCAGAAAGGCCAGAAGTAAGGGGAGCTAGAGCAAATGGCTGGAGAAGCTAGAGACTATGATAGGGAGAACCAACAACTAACTTTGGTTTTATCCCCATCTTCCCTGCTGAATTCTAAAATGGTAATAGAGACTAAGGAGGAATCTGACAACCAGTGCCATTCTGTAGACTGGTTGTAAAAAGGAGGTAGGCAGGGAGGCTGGCTGGCTAGGGGCAAACTAAGTTGGCAGGGCAAACTTGCCCTATTGAATCAGTCTCTACTATGCAGGGGTATTTTACTGGCTATGTCTATCTGCTGGTGGAAGTGAGTGTCATTGCTTTCCTACTCCCATCATGGGCTTCCCAGAATAATCTTTCTGACCACTGTGTGAAACAGGATGGTGGAACAGTCTGATGCTCCATCTAATCCAGCAACACTGTTGACCTTTACTTACGGAGTATTTTATGTGTGGGAGCATTAGAAGATTTGATTATATTCCAACTGTACTTTGGAGCATCACGAGAGGCTCCTGCTGTATGAATCCGGTATCAGAGAAGGAGGAAGCCAACCAACCAAGAGCCTGCAATTCTGGGAAAAGGAGGGGTGTGGCCAGCATGGCACCCTCCGGATGTTTTTGGGACTACAGCTCCCATCATTCCTGGTAAGCACCCAAGGATGGTTACCTGCACTGTGATGGCTAGATGTGAGGCAAAAGACAAAATGGAATGTGACAAGTGTGAAAGCGTAGCTGCACACTGCAGCGGAAAGTAAAGAAGGAAAATAGGAACCATCATTTTCTGTTGCATATTCATGCACGTAGATATTGTGGTCTTAAAACTAAATGCCTTTTGTTTACTGGGACTAATGAAGTATAACAAAGCTGAATTCTGGCGCCTAACAGCTTAATTATGTCTCAGGGGTTATCATTTTGAGTAGCTTCAGGAGTGTGTGTGTGTGTGCTGTCACATGCACAGAACACATTCAGTGGGAGCGCTTCAAGGGACGTAAATGGAAATTTTGGTGAAGCAGGTGGAGATAGTTGAGTGCAGGTGTCTTTTTTTAGAGGGATGAAATATAAGCCAAAAGTAACTAATTACAACACACACAACGCACACACTGCACACACACACCACACCCACCACACTGCACTAGGAATTTTGCTATGGTGACTTCTGAAACCTCTGTCCAGGGGTTGGTTAAATTGCCTTATTCTCATAGAAAAAAGCTAAGAGTCTCTTGGCTGTTGTTGGCTTGGCTCTTTATATCTGCAAAGAGGGCCTAGGCTTCTAATGTGGCCTCCACACAACACACCATGTCTGAGATCTACATTGAGGGTAGAGATGGTGTGTCTCCAGCACATGACAGAAGTTGCATAACGAAGATGCACACCTTTGTCAGCAGGGAGTTCCACAATTCAGTGGCTGCCACAGAGAAAGATCTCTCTCCTGGGCCAACATTTCTCACACTTTTGTGGGCGGAAGAACATTTCAGCCGCCCCATTTTTCCCCCTTTTTCTGTGCAGAGGGACTGCAAATCGAAAGAGATCAGTCCATAATCATGCAAGCAACTTGGGAAGAACTACAAAGAGGGCTTCCAGCAGTGGCACATCCAAGTGGAGTCCCAGACATGATGGTTAGGAGTCAGCATGCATGGGCAGCTCAAGCTCTCTTTCCCCGCTTGCCACAAGCCCAAAGGTTGTGAGATAATGCCTTAAGTCATCTTCAGGAGAATGCTATAAATTTACCTAGTAGCTTTAAAAGAAGGAAGGTGGCCAGTTTTGAACAGGAACCATATGGAAAATCCACAGGAGCTACTGAAATTTATCTACACCTCTCTTCTGGAGTCAATGTACAATAACTGTCATGAACTGGCTGGGCGAAAAAGAGTGGTGGGAGGCACCCGCCAGGGGACCCCCAGGGAATCCCCAGAAGAAGAAGGCTCAGAGCCAGGGGATTGGTGGGGGGACACTGAGGAGAGGTCAGAGGCAGAAGATTGGGAGGGGCTTCCAGATGCAACATGGTTTAGTGAGCAGGAAGAACCTGTGACAGGGAGCAGTTCAGGCTGAAGCAGAGGATGAGGGTCAAGGGATTGCAAAATAATTCCAGGAGTCTCCCTCTCCTGCTGTGACAAACTTCCCTCCCCTTGGTCTCTGAGAACTCGCAGAGTAATAAGAAGAGCAGAACAGAGGTCAGAGGTGTGCAGGTGCAGTTTGAGATTGCTTAGGAAACATCTGGGAGAGGAGGAGACTTAGAGAGGGCAGAAAGCAGAGACCTTCAGTCCTGTCAACGGCTCTATAGGAAGTGTTGATGAGACCACTAGGCTGGGTTGTATGTTCGTTTCTTTGAGTAAACAGTCAACTTCACTGACCACATAGTTCTGCTTCCTTTATTGCTGCCCTGCGTCTGACTCTATCCCTGACAATAGCACAACAGAACACTGAAGCCTGGAATAAGTTACAAGCTTCTTTTCAATCCGTGCTTCCTCGCTTTCTGACACAGTATGCCAGTTCATTATCACAAGGCTCACCAAAAGGTACTAACCTTTCTACCAACAAGATCGCTGCTATATAAACCCAACACAAGGCTTCAAAGATTTGTGACACCTTTGGAGCAGTTAAATCAAACTTGTAAATTGCAATGATGAGCTTCAAGCCAGCGTTATGATTTTGCTGTCGCTCTTCCAGTGACATGATTGCCTCATCGCCATGATGGATTGACTGGGTCCTCTTCCTGCAATGCATTTGTATAAATCTATTCCCCCTCCCCCTCTGAGTCTTTTCTGACCCAGAAAGACTATCATAGAGCAAGCAAGGGCGAAGGAAACTCCAGCCTTTGTTAGAGATTGTCACTGTTTGCTAAAAATACTTTGCTAAGAGTCAGTGTCTCATTTCAGAGACAATAAAACAGCACTCCTTCCTCAGGTATACACCCTGCCTGGTTTGAGACTTTAAACAACAGCTGAGTTAATATAGTAAGGCAGAAAACACACAGCTGTGCAGGAAACCCTAAGCTACCAAGATCTAGGAAATAATTCTGTTGTGTGTTTTTTTAATGGTGCTGTGGCATGAGCAGGTGCAGAGTCATCTTGGAGGGAGGGAGGGCCAAAGGTTTGGTCACTGTGACGCAGGTCACATCCACATTTAAAGCACATGACTTTCCCCAAAGAATCCTGGAAAATGTAGTTGACTTCTCACAGAGCTACAATTCTCAGCACCCTTTTAAAAAAAACCTGATGCGACCTCAGCCTAACCAATCTCACACACCCCTCTGGAGGATAAAATGCGAAGAGATAGCTCTATATATGCTGAGCTGAGCTCGTCAGAGAAAGGGTGGGATGCAAACATGACAGTCTATAAGGCCCCCAATGGGCTACCACATGAATCTGTCTTGAGCCTTAAGATGAGCATCACAGGCCTCACTCTCTGGCTCATCATTAGCATATATTCAATTGGTAAATATGAGGAATATGGCTGCCTTGGTGGTGGCACCACATTTGTGGAACTTTCTCCTCAGGAAGATGTGACAAGCCGAAAGGGGATTTTCTCCAAAGTGAATACCAGATTTAAGAAAGGGGTTCTGCCCCCTCAGAAGCATTGCAGAGAGGGAAAGCTTACATTTTCCCTCCGTGCTACCTCATTAACCACATAGCTTACAAAATCTGCATTTTCAAATACGAAACCCCACTTCATGTTAGATATAAAAGTGCTTTTAGAATCACCTGTGATCAAAACCACCAACCCTAGGTTTAGTCATATCTATATATCTCTATCTCTAGTCTTGCTCATCTCAGGTCCATCTTGTTGGCTCATCCCATCTCGTTGGCACAAACCAATCCACAAAAATCAAATGTACGTTAAGGAATCTTACGTGATAAAGTGGAACAGTGTTGCTCTCAGCTAAGGAGAAATTCAAGGCATCTTGCTGTCCAGATTCAAGCCGTACGTTTATGGAAGAGGTCAACATGGATGGGCTTATGGGATAGTTGGGGCTGCCACTGTTCTTGCCCTTTTTCCTTGATCTGCGACCCGTATCCCGCTTGTTGTCCTTCTGAGTCAATGGCTCTTCCTGGATCACCAATATTTTGTCATCACTCAGGTATCGCAGGAGTGAATTCTCAGAGTCTGTTATGGGGTGAAAGAGAAAAAATGAGGAAGAAGGTAGGAAGCTTCAGTTCAATGCTGATGGAAACTCAAACATACTTTTGTGACCGGGGTTGGGGTGGGGATACATAAAGAGAAGCCCAAAGCAGCTTCTTTCTTGATGTCTGTAACATGACATTTTCAGGGGAACCCACAAGCCACAATGGTTTGCACCACTGCATGTCATTTTTAGACCTGAATGTTTTGTTAAGATGCACACGAAGAGGAAACGAAACACAGCTATTCTATCAGCTCTTCCCAGTCTATTGATCCAAAGAGCCTTCTTTCCCAGAAACAAAAACAGTCCTTTTAAAATTACTGTTCTTTGGCACAACAAACCCTTGCTCTGTATGGCATGATAACTACAAAATGCACATTCCTTTTGTCCTTTTCCCTGGGGAAATAAACAGAGACATTGTCTCTTTGTTTTTGTATTTATTACACGGGTCCTCCGAAACCATGTCAAAAAAGTCTACAAAATAGAATTGCCCACATTGTTTGACCAGAAGTGAAATTCTGAGGTGACTTTAGAGCAGGAGCAGATAATCTGTGGCCCTCCAGATGTTGCTAACAGCGGGCCCCATCAGTTCCCAGCCAGCATGGTCAATGATTAGGGATGATGGCAGTTCTAGTCCAACAATGTCTGGTGTGTCATAGGTTTCCCAACCCTGATTTAGAGGCTCTTGCTTGGGTGAAATGTCTGAGGACTTTTGAAGGAAGCAAATGAGCTAGATTGGCAAAGGTCATATGTATAAAACCATAACCATGTGCATACCCCTAAACTGTCCCAGAAAAACCAGGACACGCTGTTCTTTCTGTAAGAGCACAGTGGCCATTTTTGGCACTGCGATCTCATGCAATTTTGCGCTGAGATCTTGCCCCTATAAATCTTTCACTTTTTCGGGGCTGTGATCTCTTGCAGGTCATGTGACTCACATGGGAGTGTGGCCCCGGAAGATGGCAACCCAGTTTTTCATTGTGACATGTTAGAGGGTATGCATGTGTGCTTATGTGTGTATATACAAACCCCAGAATAATGTTTTTGTAGTTATAACAGTATTTCCTGCTCTTTACCAGCATGGCCCATGGTGGGTTTCAGCACTTTAACATTGAGAATCAAAAACAGTTTAAACAAATAACAGTCACAGCAATAGGGTGGGTTCTGAAAATCCACATCTCAAGTGCTTCCAGTTGTGCATACACTCACCTCGGCTACCCCTCTTGAACATATTTGGCTCTTTTGATTCTCCTATCCAGCTGTATTCTGTAGGCATAGAAACTGGCCTCAGATCACCTGGGGAAAAGGTGAAAGGGAAGCCAATCAACATTCTGGAATTCATTAAAAGAAGAATTAGTTGGCACTAGAAAGGCACAGTGCATGCAGAGTTGGTAGGAAAATCCTAGCAATTTGATGCAGTTGGTTCTAGTCTCTGGAATGTAATGGAATTGCAAAATAGCAAGTAGCCAATGGTTCGCATGTTCATTCCCCTATTCAGAAGGCAAGGCCTGCAGGGAAAAATAAGTTCTCACTTCCTCTGTAGGACAAATATGGTGAATCTGTGGCCTTCCAAGTGGTGTTGCACTCCATCTCCCATCAGCCCCAGTCAGCACAGCCAGTGTTCAGAGATAGCAGCAGCAGTGGTAGTTCAACTGGAGGGCTGCAGGTTCTCTATTCTTGCTTTAGAATGAGAATATGGTCTAATCTTCAGTATAATTTAAAGCAGTATTGCACTACTTTAAACAGGGTGTTTTAACAGTCAATCCTTCTCAGGGAACTCTGGGAATTGGAGCTTTCTGAAGGGAACAAGGGTGTCTCCTAACAAGTCTTGGTACCCTTAACTAACTATAGGTCCCCGAGGGCATGACTGTTTAAAGTGGTATATCCTACATTATTTCTGTTTTGCTTGTTCCTGTGTTCATTAAAAGCAACATGTAGAGCAAAATAGTGCTTGTCAGGGGTGATAGAAGGTGACTTTTGGCTGAACCTCAATCCAGTTTCATTCATGTCATGTGTTATTCTTTTAATTTTTGAACAACCCCCCCTGTTGTTGTTACTATTACTATTACTATTATCATTAGTCCTCTTTAAATTTCAAGAAGAAAACCCAAAGCAGTTCACAGAAAAATAAAAACCAATGGCAGAAAAAACGATAAAACAAATTATCAAAATATAGTAACCTGCAATTAAAATGTGTAGTAAAATAACTACATTAAAACACTACATAGATAAAATAAATAATAACTAACCACAACAGTTAAAACAGCAATCAAAGCAGGGGATTCAAACAAGGAGATTGGAGAAATGTTCATCTGAACAGGTGTGTCTTCAATAAATGATGGAATGCCAATATCCAGTGGGGACTCCTTTATTTAATCAAGTGGAGCATTCCACAATTTTGGTGGTAACGTTGAAAAACCCACCCTTGTGTTACCATGAGCTGATAACCATCAAGCTCTGTTGCAAAACTAACCAGGTTCCATTTGTCGAACTTAATGCTGTTACTGGGCAGCAGAGGGATAGACAGTCTTTTGGGTAACCTGGTCCAGAGTTATTGAGAGCTCTGTAAGTAAGCGACAGGATATGGTTCAGCCTCCAGATCAGCTGCAGTGGAAGCCTCACATTACAATTGTCTAACAACAAGGTCATCAATGCACAATTCACAGTGGCCAATTATACTTGTCCTATTCTGTCCTATGCCTAACCATTGGGTTAAGAAACAGGCCACCCTTTCTCTGAAGAATCATGGACTCTCCACCATTGTGATGCTGGATGTTGTAGAATGATATCCAAAACTACATCTAAGTTGATTTGAAACACAGATCTAAAACCGATGTTTTATTCATACAAATCTTTCAAGTGTGCCCTGTCATCACACTGGCTGTGTATTTCAACACTTTTAACTCTCAACCCAGAAAGCTAGGGGAAGCTGGAGAAGTGGCAGCATTAAGGGAGGCGCAGTTCTGTAAAACTGGCTATGTGGGATCATATTTCTGACATTGTCATTGCACATTATCATCAACACATAAAAACCACCCTCCAGTTCATGAGTCAACTCTCATCTGAAACACACAGCCGACTTCTACACACACACACACACACACACACACACACACACACACACCCCACCTTAGCAAATGTCAGTCTGGCTCTGGTTTTGTGGCTTGTTCGCTAGAGACACTTGGGTTATTTTCTGAAACATTAGACATTGACCAAGCTTCCAGCTCCCAAAATAAACCCAGAGCTGGAGAAAAAAAAATACTGAACACAATCAAGAGTTTCTTTTCTCTTTTCTTCCACTCCAATAGCTCATTTCCTCAATTTTGCGCTCTCTCTCGCTCTCTCTCTGTGTGTGTAAGGAGAAAGCAACACACACATACACATCAACAAAGATTCAATGCGCAGCTACGCAGATGGATAAATGAAGCTTGCTGTTTACTGATTTGTGACACATATTCACCGATTCTTCCGCCTGCTAAATGAGATGCCATTAATTCAGAATGTCATTACATGCTTTGAAGAGGCCAGGTTGCACCCCCCTCCCCGATTACAATCTTGCAGAATATGATGAAAGCAATTAGGTTTTTATTTATCTTGTTGCCTTATTACTATGAACTTTGCAATAATCAGTTATATATTAGAACAGAGAGGCAGCGGCGGCGGGGGAGATGGGGGAAGCACAAGACCCAGAATCATACCATCTGCATTCCAGAATCTTCATATTACTAAATATACAATGTGGTTTGTGTACTTGGAGCTAGACAAGGGGTTCCCAAACTAAGGCCCGGGGGCCGGATGCAGCCCAATCACCTTCTAAATCTGGCCCGCGGACGGTCCAGGAATCAGTGTTATTTGTGGGGCATGCCTGGTGTTTTACATGAGTAGAATGTGTGCTTTTATTTAAAATGCATCTCTGGGCATAGGAATTCGTTCATTTTTTTTTTCAAAATATAGTCTGGCCCCCCACAAGGTCTGAGGGACAGTGGACTGGCCCCCTGCTGAAAAAGTTTGCTGACCCCTGAGCTAGACCATAGCTCAATAGTTGAATGCAGAAGGTCTCAGCTTCAGCCTTCAGCATCTTCAAGGGCTGGAGAAAGACTCCTGGTTGAAACCCTGGCAAGGCCACTGCCAATCTGTGCAGACCATACTCAATTAGATGGACTCAATTAGATGGACTCATTATACAACAGCTTTTTATGGTCCTTGTTAAGATTCCTGCTCTGTTTTTGCAGTCATGAGATTGTTGTCTATCACATGATGGTGTATGTTTTCATTCCACAGTGTGGGAAGTGATGGAGACCTACCTGCATATAGCTGTGCTTCATTCGTTCCAAAGGATCAACATATCAGCTTTCCCTTTTCAAATACCAAACCCTCTCCCACCCACTTCCTGCAAGCATTTTAAAGAAAAATGTGTATGCCCTTCATAACAACAGATACCGTATATGTTAAAAATCCCCATTATCTTAGCAGATAATATTTGCTCCTGAACTGTGGCATCACATGCCCAGAACTATTGTTTACAAAGCACACGGAAAATTTTCACAAGAGTAGAATTTTCAGAATTGTTATTTGATGTGTTCAACCTGGTGATAGTGACAGATGAGTGCTCCCTGGCTCGTAATAGATTCAGGTTTTCTGAGCTTTCTAAGAGGTGTCTAAACCACAGAGCCTAGGGTTTGCTGATCTGAAGGTCAGCGGTTTGAATCCCTGCAATGGGGTGAGCTCCTGTTGCTCGGTCCCTGCTCCTGCCAACCTAGCAGTTCGAAAGCACATCAAAGTGCAAGTAGATAAATAGGTACCGCTGGTGGGAAGGTAAATGGTTTCCGTGCACTGCTCTGGTTCGCCAGAAGCGGCTTAGTCATGCTGGCCACATGACCCGGAAGCTGTCTGCAGAAAAACGCTGGCTCCCTTGCCAGTAAAGCGAGATGAACGCCGCAACCCCAGAGTCGTCCGTGACTGGAGCTAATGGTCAGGGGTACCTTTACCTTTACCTTTAGGGAAAAGTTTGAGTCATGCTAAATAGGTTTTTTTCCTCAGAACTTAAAACACAAAGCAAATATGGGGAGTTCAACCAAATTTCCTTGCTACTTGAGCAAACCTACTCTTGTAGGTGAGGAGAAAACCTATGCTCAAGAGGACTGGGAAACTCTGGCCCATGTGTTAAATGTGGGCCCGAGCTTCTCTTTCTGGCCCTCGGGACTCTACCAAAGCCACACCCCTCACTGTCTTACTTCACATTATCCAGTTCTTTTGCCTGATGGGAATGCATCCTTGAACTGTAATGATGCCTCTTGCTTGCCTGGATGGAGAAATGCAAGTGCATGGCTGGACCATAGCCTACTAGAATCACACCTGCTGCCCCACCCACTACTACACATCCATTGAGCCCACCCTATCACTGGTTCCCCACACCCCTTTGCTAAGGTAACTTTGCTTGAGAGAAGGATGAGAAGTGCTGGAGAGATCTACCAGCAACTATTAGCCACAAATAGCTAAATGGGACTTCTAGGTTCAGAAGCAGTATATAATGGAATACTAATTGTCGGCAGTGGACACACCAGGGAAGAAGGCTGTTGCCTTCCTGGTGAAGTGCCATAGCTCAGCTTTGCACGCAGATGGTCCCAGATTCAATCCCTGGCATCTCCAGTTGGGCTGAGAGAGCTGCTGCCAGTCAGTGTAGACAGTACTGAGCTAGATGAACCAGACGTCTGACTCAACATGAGACAACTTCTTATGTTCCTGCCTGCTTATGTTCTTGCTAGAAGAACATGGGAGACAGGGATGGATGGATGGATCAGTTTATTTCTGGTCGATGCACATTTTGCCTGTTTTCACTCATAAGTCAGTCCTCTTTCTGTTTACATCGCAATCAACGGATTAGTTCTGGAGGTGCAGATCAGGTCAGTTTGCACTGGGGTGCATAGAAACTGAAGTGACCAGGCATCCCTGGGAAGAAGTAGGGTGGTGTATAGGATGGACCTTTGGCTCTTTGGAGTGCACCTCCAAAGATGGATGCATAAATCAACTGAAAGAGAGAGACTAGGGTTGATGTCCAATGTAAATCATACTCTCTGAAATCAATGGACATAACCTATTCATTCATTCCATTGGGTCTATTCTGAGCTGAGCTTAGTTGGACACAACCCCAACCATGCACCTGCTCACCAGCAACTTTCTCCACTAGCTCTACCACTAATGCAATTTGTCTATACCTGAAATAGCCTCCCACTTGATCTATACTTTTGCTAGCACTTTTGTTACTGAATTAAAAAATTAAGTTGGGAGGGGAATGGGGAGGATCGGATCATGGATGTGCCAAAATAAACAAATGAAATAGAAATATCAGTTCAGAGAATGGCATCATCTGCAATAGGCTGTTTCCTACAAAGCAATATTTCATCAATTACATACTTCCTTTTACTTTCTTCTCCAACCACCTTTGTTTTGTTATTGTCTCAAGTTATCCTATCTGCATCCCAGGAGACTGCAGGTTGTTTACAGCAACCTCTCTCTCTCTCAATCACTCTCTCTCCTGCTCTGAGCTACCTGTCTGCAAAGCACCTTTGTGTGGCACAATATATTAGAATGACTGGAGAGAAACTCTTAATTTGGCAGAACATAAAACGCAGCTCTGCACCTTTTCCCCTTGTGGGCATAGGTCACCCCATGTTCCCATAGCCCAACAGCTATGCCTAAAGTGTTGGGCGTAAAAACACTCAGGGTCAAAGGTTAAAATTAGGACTTAACAAATAGACACTTTCTTTGCAAATCCATCTGATTTCTTTGAGGCAAATCCATCTGATTTCAAGGATGTAGGCTTTCAAAAATGGGGCTGTAAAGCTCACCTTTGTTCTTCTAGGCTCCTCCTAGGCTTATGGCTGCTTTGTTTATTTCCTCAAAATACCTCCAATGATGCTACAGCTTGACACTGTTTCACTCTGAGTGGCATTCTGGGGCAAAAAAAATATGGTAGCTTCGGTAAATTTTGCCCCCAACCCTGAAATCTGAAAATGGGGAGGCAGTTTCTCTGCTCCAAAATTTGGGCTAAATATTATTATTATTATTTGGGTGAACGGGTCCTACTACTGCTAATTATAATTATATCCCACCTTTCCTTCAAGGACCTCAAGGAGACATATATGGTATTAGACTGGTTCCCACTTGAGAACTTATGGACCCAGCACTGGGGAAACCCAGCCAAATGGACAGGGAAATAGTAGTAGTAGTAGTAGTAGTAGTAATAATAATAATAATAATAATAATAATAATAATATAATATATATGGAAGTGAGAGCTGGACCATAAAGAAGGCTGATCGCAGAAGAATTGATGCTTTTGAATTATGGTGCTGGAGGAGACTCTTGAGAGTCCCATGGACTGCAAGAAGATCAAACCTATCCATTCTGAAGGAAATCAGCCCTGAGTGCTCACTGGAAGGACTGATCCTGAAGCTGAGGCTCCAATACTTTGGCCACCTCATGAGAAGAGAAGACTCCCTGGAAAAGACCCTGATGTTGGGAAAGATTGAGGGCACAAGGAGAAGGGGACGACAGAGGACAAGATCAAAACAAAATAAAAATTCTTTCCAGTAGCACCTTAGAGACCAACTAAGTTTGTTCTTGGTATGAGCTTTCGTGTGCATGCACACTTCTTCAGATACACTGAAATGGAAGTCCATCATCACCAACATGCACACGAAAGCTCATACCAAGAACAAACTTAGTTGGTCTCTAAGGTGCTACTGGAAAGAAATTTTTATTTTGTTTTGACTATGGCAGACCAACACGGCTACCCACCTGTAAGAGGACAAGATGGTTGGACAGTATTCTCGAAACTACCAACATGAGTTTGGCCAAACTGCGGGAGGCAGTGAAAGATAGGCGTGCCTGGCGTGCTCTGGTCCATGGGGTCACGAAGAGTTGGACATGACTAAATGACTAAACAACAACAAAATTGCTCAAAATGAGAATTGCTCCACCTGAGAGAGATTTTCTGCAGGCAATGGCTTTTCCACCTGTCTTGCCCAACCCTCCAACCCTCTTTGGGAACCTTTTCCAGACCATGACTTTGAGAACAGCAGAAGCAGCTGGGAAGAGAGAGGTTAAGGGATATTTTTGAAAATTAATTTTATAAGTTGTGTGTCCTTGTTTCTTAATTTGATCCTTTTAAATGGTTTTGTATGTTTTGTGGTGTTTAATGCATTGTGATTAGCTGTTATTTTTATTGATTATAGATTAGTGATTCTTTATTGTAATTGATAAGTGTAAACTGTTTAATTATTATTTGCTGATGTTTAATTTTACTGTTTACTATTGGATTCTAATGGATTATTGAATATTGCTTTATTTGATATTGTTTATTTTAAACTTATTGTGACTTTTTATATTGGATCAGATTGTTACTATTAATGTTTGAATTTTTAAATTGTTGTTGTTGTTGTTGTTGTTGTTGTTGTTGTTGTTGTTTGTTGGAAGCCAGAGTGGCTGGGGAACCCACAGATGGGGAAAATAATAATAATAATAAATAATAATAATAATAATAATAATAATAATAATAATATATTAAATTTCTATACTGCCCTTCATCCAGGACCAGAGGGTGGTTTACAATATAAAAACACAAAAAATGCACATCATAGTAACAAACAAACCACCACCACCCCTGTTTAAAATGCCGTAAATTGTTTAAATAGCCAATGGCCTGAGAGATGAATGTTTTTGCCTGGTGCTTAAATATATGGTTTCCAAACCAATGTGAAATTGACTGTCATGACAGTTCCTCCTTGGCCTTCAGACCCCAGAGATGTCCACTCTCCAAATCATCCCTGCCAGTAGGTCACAGCTCCTATTTCCCAAGGTCTATGTGAAGATTTCATCCTGACCTAATTCCCTGCTGGAACTATTGCTGTTAGAACATCCATGAACACTCTATGCTGTTATGGAAGCTCAAGCAATGACTGCATGTTGTTTACCAAAAGTTTTCGGGCATGCAGGTGTCTATGAAACATTATTAAAACTATGTGGTTGGGCTGCAGCAGAAACACACTGCATTAATGTTATAGGTGAAATGACCATGCAAATTGTAAGAACACAGCTTTCATCTGCTAATCTATTTTCCTTCAAAGAGATGCCGCAGACCAAATGTGAACATCAGAAGAAAATCCAAACACTACTGGAACCCGGCTCTAGTATAATGTAGCTGGTGTCTTAGCTAGAAGTCATTGTTCACTCAGACTTTATGAAAGCAAGCCAAATCCACCTTATTGGCTCACTTTTTTTTTTCTTTTTTTTAGGCAAAGCCATTCCATCTTCGCTTTGATCCTACTATTAAGGCAAAATGCCAACGAGATTTTTGTGGCTCAAGGAAAAAGCAGAGAATGAAGATGGTAGTTGTATTAAGTCCTACTTAAGTTCTGTTCTCCAGTGTCAATCGAATAACACACCTCAGCCAAGTGCTGATTTGTACGCAATAAGGAGAGAAAATCACCCACATGTAATAAAACTCCTTTAAGGATTCATATCTCCCTCCAGTTAGGGTTCCCAGCAGTCAGGCTCTTAATTCCTTATCTTTTACACCTCCTCAACTGTTCCAAATCCAGCTCTGTGCTTCAATGGTCCCTCCTAGGTTATGGCCATGACCCTGGAATGCAGCAGCAACCAGAGCATTAGAACTGCAAGCACTTTCCCCAAATGTTTCATATATTGTATTGTATTGTTTTTGTATGTTTGCATTGTTGTATTTCTTTTCAACAATAAATGCATTTCTAAGTTTATCCCTAACATATGCAGTTTTATATACATTTTTTGCTTGGAGAATTGCATGACAAAATTAGGAAAAAGTGCGACTGCATTTTGATCTGCATATTGTTTTGGGAAGAGCAAATTAGGTAGGTTCTCATTAAAATGTGAATTTCTCCCTCATACCTAGGTATGTGATAACTTCTAGGTGTTTCCACATCTGCACAAAACCTCCTCCTGTCCATCTTAAGAAGGCAGGAGCTTTTCATGTTGTCAGCGATATCCTTCCTCTCACCAATCCTCTTTCAGTTTTTTTTATGTTTCATTAAGCATTCAGCCTTCAGAAGGGTTCTGGAGAATTCAACAGCTTGGTCACCACTTTTTGATGTAGTTAACCAATCCTAAGAAAAGTATTGCACTTTGTTACTATTCTCTAACGGAGCAACGTGGTTCTAGATGGGTAGCTATGAGAATGCATTGCAACTAAGGATGGGGCAGAAAATCAATTCAGGTCACATATAAAGGTGGGCCAAGTTCATCTGCACTTTCAGAAAGAATGTGCGAACTAAAGCACAACCATCTTTCAAGATTCACAATGAATGTGAACAAAAATGCATATATTAGGGAAAATAAGATACAAAAACTCACACCAGTAGGCAAAACTGAATACAAAATGTGCATATTAGGATAAATTTGCACAAAATTTTTGATGCATCTTCATGAGGACTTTTTAATATCTTATTTAAAATAAAAAAAACTGAAGGGGAAATGTGAAGAGCTGAACTTAAAATTGGAAAAATGAGTAACAGAACTGAGGAACTGACAGATTCCCCACCCCTTGTTTTGCTAACCAACATGAGATTTTGTGTCACTTTGAAAAGTATTACATTTGTTGTGACTTAAACTGATGTTGTGGCCTCTTCCCCTCCACCCCCCAAGAGCTTATAAATCAATCAATTTGTTCATCTTAGGGTGGCATAGTACTCCACGCAGTTCATCTGTGTTTTGCAGAAGCTTTGAAGGAGCCATGGAAATATATATTTGCATGCTAAAAGGAATCAAGAAAGCATAAGTTGATAGTCCACAAGATTTTTTATGAATGCATCCATCCCACTAAAATGTATCAAATGCATCAAATCTCAAAACTCAACCTTAATACTTTCCTTATGATGCCTATGGAGCTATCTATTTAATGCGTTAGAAAAAGACCAGGGAGATTGCCGGGGGGCAAGGGGAAGCCTTAAAACAGCTACCAGAATCTGTGCTATAAATTCTAGAAATGACTGTCATGTCTAATCCTTTTGGGAGCAACCAACACTTTGGAAATTCTCGTTTCAAAGGATGCAGAGAAAAGACAGTTCAAATTTCAAAGAACTGTTTTTCAAGAGTAAGAAAGAAGAAGCTATTCTACACTATGTGACAGATACCCACTCTTCAGTGCAATCTCTGCATCCAGCTTCCTGGTTAATGTGTCTTCTTTCCCAGAAAAACCTCTCATGGTGTTGCTTCAGAGGACTTTCATTTCCTTTGCACCTGACTTTTAAAACCCCACTTTGGACATGACCTAGTTACAAGTCCTTTTAAACATCTGCCAAAGGAGAAACCACAGATGTTCTACTCAGGGGCATGGATACATATTTCTGTTTCCTTCTCTTCTTTTTTACTTATTCATCATATTTCAAGCCTGTTGTTCCTGCACAGAGCTCAGGGGAAATGTATGTAAGATTTCCCCTCACTGATACCCTTATGGAGGTAGGCTAGGCTGAGTGAGAGCAACTAGCCCAAGTTCATCCAATATGTTTTATAGCAGAATGGGGATTTGATCCCGGGTGTCCCCATTCCAAGATCAACACACTGTACCCTATGCCATGCTGACTAATTGGGAGACTTGATGTTATAGAGCAGACTTCTCCAACATGGCACGCTCCAGATGTTTTGGACTACAGTGTCCACCATCCCTGACCATTGGCAATGCCGGCTGGAGCTGATGGGAGTTGTATTCCAACAACATCTGGTGATTGGTAATACTAAGCTGGATGGTGTGACTCTGTATAATGCAGACTTATGAAGGTGCCTTACATTAACTCTGACCACTGGTCCATCTATTTCAGTATCATTTACTAC